>JAULBZ010003650.1:0-16028 GCA_032360805.1 Neoturris breviconis
GCGCCCGCCCTTTTCGCGAAAATTTCAATACGCGCCCCCTTTGAATAAGCGCCGCGGCGCTTATTCCTATTTGGCCTTTTTCGAAACAATTTTAGTGAAAACGAAAATGCAGATATAGTTTTTTGCTGTTAGATGAGAATTCAGATGATGAACATGTAGATATTGAGTACGAAAAGAAGAAACAGTATAATACGAGCATATCATTGTGGTGTTAATTCTATTTTTCCGAAAAAATTTAAATACCTTAAGTTTTGTGGAATGAATAAGCGCCCCCTCGAATAAACGCCCCCTCTGGAGGCTCTAAAATTAAATAAGCGCCCGGGCGTTTAATCGATGCATTACTAATTGTTACTTATGCTAGATGATTTAATCAATCTGTTTTCATTGACATTATTCTCTCTTTAAATTTTAGGTTCATCAAAGTGGTTCTGGGTGGTCTCCTGTTGTAAGTTTATTTTTTTGATTAAACTTTTCTAGTTACATTTCGCTATTTCAACATTGATGGTAGTAAGATGGTAGCAAGATACATTGATAGCCTGAGACCATTACAATACTGATGTGAAGTAATGTCCTCCTTCACATATATTATAAATGTTTCTTTAAATGTTTAGTTTGTTGAAGATAATCTATCAGTGATGTCAGTTGGTTTTCTTTTAAATTCTGATGAAGATGCTGTCATATGGAGGGGACCTCGTAAAAATGGTAATACTTTGTTCAAAATAAGTGTCTCTGTGGGGAAGAGTGTTATGACAATAATCTTGCATTTGGTTGGTTTCTTTATAACAAAATTTGCAGACAAAAGTATTATTTCTTGATAGACTTGTATCTGACTATAGTAGATAGACGATAGTAGTTCGTAGTTGAAATAAGAGTAGTTAAGCACTGCGTAAGAGTGATTTTTGACTACAAAGGCTACAAAGCATGAAGCTATGCTGAAAAATCCTTCCTCCACAGTGGTTATTTACTAATATTTCGACGACTGGACCATGTGGTCTATATTTCACACTCACTCCTACTTTTGATGTAAAATAAACATAATTGTATATGGTCTCTTAAGAGGAAAAACTCCAGATTAACGAACGTGTGTTGTTTTAAAAGAGAGTTTTTCAAATTGTCTACGGTTACAACCGTAGGTGCCAAATTTGGCGGAATTTGCGAAGTAATGTGTTATCCGTGTAAGAAAGCCAAAGAAAAAAAACTATCGAAAACGTTTATTAAACAGCAAAGTTTGTAAAGATATAAAAGAAGACATTCCATTGGTAGAAACACGGCGTGTAATGTCAATTTCTACCAATAGAATGTTTCCTTTTGAAATTATTATTCTGTGTTTTCTACAGAATTTTTATTTTGAACTTTTTCAGAGAAAGACACCATACAATACAACACTGGTCAAAATAAGAGAAATAATCGCTGCAGAAGGGTGCTTTTTAAGCATAGCTTCAGGCTATAAAATTTCTTGCAAAATAAGCCAATGAAAAATAACCTTTTCAGGATATCGTGACTATTCTGTGTTCCAATCAATTTCAAGATCAAACCGTTTTTCACATTCTGTTCTAATCAACACACTTTATAATATGTGTGGAGGAGAGTGTTATGTCAACAAGCTTGAGATTCATAGTTGTAGAGGTAGGCTGTGATAGAGTTTTTCTCCACCGTAGTGATTGTCGAACAGCAGTTATTTTAATCTGTGCAGTTTTCTCTTAGGTTTGATCAAACAATTTCTAAAAGATGTCGATTGGGGTGATCTTGATTATCTAGTAATTGATACGCCACCTGGCACTTCTGATGAACATCTATCCCTTGTACAGTATCTGAGTCAGACACAAATTGACGGTGCTATCATTATAACAACACCTCAGGTAAAATGTTTTTAAAATTGATTCGCATTAGGTAAAAAATTTGCTGACATCGTACATCGCATTGACATCGCACACGCCAATTTCTTACTACTGACATCGCACACGCCAATTTCTTATCACTGACATCGCACACGCCAATTTCTTACCACTGACATCGCACACGCCAATTTCTTACCACTGACTTCTTTTGGCAATCACAGCGAATTTTTCGTCTAGTAGAAATCAGCCTTTAAGTTCGTTTATATGCAACCATTTTGATTTTCGAGATTTGCACATAGACAGGAAACACCTTAACTCTATTAGTACGTGGCCTTTTTGGGGCTCCTAATACTGGGGGGAGGGGAAGGGAGGGGGTCAAGGGACTCCATAACTTTTGATGGAATTGTGCTGTGGTTAGGTAAACACATAATGAACATTTTAGCATAATTATATTTTTGATGACGTCATTACTTATGATGACGTCATCAAGGCAAAAAAAGTAGTGCAAAATATATTTTTAGGTGAAAAAGTGTTTGGTCCCAAAAATTTGTCAGAACGTTTTTCAAACGAAAATAAGAACCAAATTATTTATTTCCGAAATATGTTTTTTTGCCACCTGTCAAAAATTTGGTTGCTAAGGGAAAATTACCCCTAGTTACCACTTTTTTCCAAAATGGTCCTTAATAAATTATAGTAAAAGTCCCAAAATTTCCAGCCGTATAAGCAATTATTTCATAAGTTATTAAAAACGTTCAATAGTAAAAGTGCTCCTCAGTACGAATAGGGTTAATGATATGATTCTTAAACAATTTATTTGAATATATGTTTACCTGGGAATATATGTTTACTTTGAATATATGTTTACTTTTTAGGAAGTTGCATTGATAGATGTTCGCAAAGAAATTGATTTTTGTAATAAAGTGAAACTTCCAATCATTGGTGTGGTTGAAAACATGAGCAGTTTCGTTTGTCCGAAATGTCAGGTACATTTATATTGAATAAAACAACACTTCAAAATAACAGCAAATAATCACTGTGGAGGAGAGGTATTTGAGCATTGATTCAGACTTTTTAGCCTGAAAATAATGTTACTCTCTCATACAACAATATTCTTGTCTTTCAGCATAATTCATATCCATTTCCTGCAACTACTGGTGGCGCTGAGAAAATGTCCATTGAAATGGGTTTGACCTTTCTTGGAAAATTACCTTTAGATCCTAGGATAGGTATGTATAATTTTTAACTGTAATTGATCTCTTCTCTTTTTGTAAATCAAAGATCTACGAAGAAGTGTGTTATGTGGAGAGACTTGTCATTTATTGGTTGCTGAATATAAACTATTGACTACAAGAAATAATTAATAAATATTAATGTCTCAAGTTCAAAGGTTATAATCGAAATAATGTAGGGGCGTAGCTTTTGGGTTTTGTAACACAGAGACTGCATTGCAATAAGTTTTCATTGTTTATGAATAGGTTCTTATTTCTCACAATAATTATATTTGTTACTCTCCTCCTGTGTAATTATGGTTTTCTAATTCAAATGCATGTTTATCATCTGTGATGAAGAGAGATATGTAACCATGTGGCATTTGATTGGTATCTTCGTTGTAATTTTAGGTAGATGCTGTGATGACGGGAAATCATTTTTAAGCGAATATCCAGAATCATCAGCTGCCAAAGCTTATCAAGATGTTATTAAAAGTAAGTTTCTCGAAGTGATCATTGTGGAGGAGTTTTAATAAAGTTTAAATTTATACGACCATGGTGGAGGAGGTGATTCTATGGTTAATTCTACACGAGGAGAAAAATTATCTGGCTTCGAAAGCCAAAATAAGATATTCACAATCTTTCGCTTAATAGAGCCTAAAACTATACTCAAAAGTCAATTCTCCCCAATGCTTATTTTTTACAAAGATTGCTAGCTAAAGTAGGGACTTTAGCACTTTGTAGAACAGTGAACCCTGGGTATTTAGTTGATATTCAAAAAGCGTAGGGTTAGTACTGTGTGTGCACAAATTTTCAAAACTTCGAAGAATGTATGTCGTCGGTTTCTACGTTATAAAAAATATTTTGCTAGAAGCATCGGGGAAGGAAAGCTCGATAAACTGAATCTTCTCTTTCTTAGGTGTTGTCAAGTATTGTGATATGAAAACAGAAGCGGATGAATCGATCAATAGGTAAAGTATTGTGATATGAAAACAGAAGCGGATGAATAGGTGAAGAATAAGAGAAATCGACCAAAGATAAAGACCTGCTCAAATGGTCACTAATATTTTGCAGATAAACAATGACTAGGCAAGTGTCACGATTAAACGTACACCAGTGAGCATACGAAGTCGGATCACTTTACATGTTGTCGAATAAACGTCGAAATGATGTCCCGTGCCGGCAGAGACGTTATTGTAAAATGCAAGAAGTAACACCAGATAAGCGAAACCTTCGATGACATCACCAATATAGTCCCACATAACGAATTTGTTCGCGCGAATTCTAAGCAAAGGCATTGCATTGGTTAAAAGCTTCATTTAGAATTCATGCGAGCGAATTCGCATAGTATTTAAAGTTATATAAAAATATTATACTTGAAGCGCAATAAGTTGTTATGATGTCAATAACAATGTGGAGGAGTGTGTTTGAGCATAACTTCTTGATTTAGATTCGTTGTTATTTCGAGCACTACCTATTATTACTGCCATCCGCAAACCTTAATATTCAACATTAAATAACAGGAACATGGTCACTAAGTTGATGCCACATCTACATATTTATCGTATTTAATAAGAGGAACATGAATACTAGGTTGTTTATTTTCTATTGATATAGGTGGTGACAAATTTAATCGCTAATTATTCACGTCAATAAAAGCGTTAATTAATGCCTATTGCCAAAAATACATTTGGTAACCACAAGCTCTGTGCACTCTCCTACTAATTAACATACTCTCTCCTCCCTATGTAAATGGTAAGACAAATACTATCCATTAGATTACTCTCTCCTCCCTATGTAAATGGTAAGGTAAATACTACCAGAGCTCTGTATACTGGAAAATAAGAAGTGTAGGGTAATTCTCAAAAACACTCCTCCGCAATGACTATTTCCTTCTGTTTCTGGCACTGACTTCAGTCTCCGTAGATGAGTCTCTACGAAGGATATTCATGTTTTTATTTATATTTCTTAGATTGATATTTGTTAATGTTTCCTTCTTCCTTCTTCTAAGATTCACAATGCTCCATTAAACTTTAAACACGATTAAACGATTAAACGTCGTCATGCATTCACTTTGCTTATTTTTTTTCATGCTTTTCTTGGTTAAAGGTAAGTTTTACTACTGTATATAATATCTACCTGCCCGTACATGACGTCAGAGTAACGTCGAAACTACGTCATTTTGACGTTGTTTCGACCCTGATCTGACTCCGTGTACCGAACTTAATCATGCAATTATTCGGTATGAAAATACGAAAATATCGTTCACTCAATCGGTATCAAATATTATATATGATGAATATTGTGTGCGCTAAAATTTATCATACTTTAAGGAAAGAAACTTTCGCGGCAATTTAACCCCGATTTCCGCGAAAGTTTCTTCCGTAAAACACGCTAAAACTGGCTAACCGCGAAAGTTTATTCCGCGAAAAAAAATCTAAAAAATCATTATTTGTCGTTTTTCATCTCTTTTTTTTTTACATCACACATTTTATGTCTAATAATTCCGCCAAGCTCGCCACGACTTTTCTATAAGGTCCGAGAAAAATAAAAAAAGTCAAAAGGGGCTGGGGACGGGCTTGATAATTCCGCCTCAACTTTCGAAACGATTGAATGTTTTATCATTAAAATTGCGAACCGCGAAAGTTTATTCCTCCGAAATATATCAAATTCTCGAATCCGCGAAAGTTTATTACCGCGAAATTTACACTGAGTAGCTAACCGCGAAAGTTAATTCCAAAAATCGCCACGAAATTGCCGCGAAAGTTTCTTCCCTTAAAGTAGCTTCGATCTTGCGTTCTTCAATTTTTTTTGCCGGAATTTAGTTTTCCGGTTCGTAGAATCTACCTCTTCATCTTGATCTGTAAAAGAAGTAAATAGTTTCTATGAAAAAGAAGGCCAATAAATTTCAACTGAACGCTCTCACTACTGTATACCAATACCTCAAACTATGACAATATTTCGTATTAAGGTTCCTCTGTTTAGAATAATAGCCCGATTAATGATTCAAAACTCTCCCAGTTGGCAAAAACGTGTTCAAAGTCCTCTACAAAGACTCCCAAACAACGTCTTGCGCGTCTTTACTGCGGACTTTGAACACGTCTTGCACATCTTTACTGCGGACTTTGAATACGTTATTATCCACTGTGCTTTTCTCTTACATTTATTCAGGTGAAATTAGTTTGGTAAATGGAAGATCTGCATCTGATTTAATCAACCAAATCAATGAAAGAATGGGTACGAAGTGTTTATATGTTAACGAGCTTGCAATTGATTCTTCCTAATCAATCAAATATACCACCTCGTTCTTAGTTTACTTGAACAAATTATCTTTACTGACAATGGTAAAAACGGTCGTAAGACTACTACCCATAAAACTAGACTAGTTTAGTCGTTAGTAGGCTAAATATAGAAACTGGGAAAGAAATCGGGAATAATCTGGAAATCAGAGTGCCATAGTAAGAACTCTCTCTCTATTTTAAGATAAATTTTATAACGACGACCTGCTAGTTTACGATACAATGTAAATATAAATATAATGTAAATGTAACCACACAAAAATCCTTTGTAAATTCAATTTAAGCTCGTTTACTTTCGCAAATATTAGACGCAAAGGTGTAATTTCTACCAATAGAATGTCTTATTTTGGCTTTCGCGACGGATTTTTTCGTTAAAGGAAGCACCTTTTTATATTATCAATAAATCTCCAAAGCTAACAGTTCTCGCGAATTGAAGATGAAATGAATCAAGTCACTACATTGTTTGAAAGCGACGTCGCCTGACATGTGACGTCGCTTTCAACCAATGTAATGGTTTCATTTAGAATTTACCGGAACAAATTCATCTAGTGGCGATCCGCCTTAAAACTATTATTATTATTAATTTGACAAATTAAAACTCCTCCGGATGAAATAAAATGACTAATTATGCATCAAGTAGGAAGTTTTTAACAAGAACGGATTTGACTATAATTGCCTGCCTCAAGTTTTTGTGGTTTCCGCTTATAATATATTGAGGAATCTGATTAAGGGCGTGGTTAATCATCGCCTTGATGGGTGTTGGTGAAGGGTTTCCAGATGATCTTAAGACATTAAAAGAAAGTCAAGACCCGATAAAATTCTAACCTAAACTTTATTTCTTAGTGCATAACTCTCATGTGGAATTCATGGATGAAATGGAATCGTTTGTACAGGATGACGCGCATTCGCATTATGATTCACAAACTTATGATTCAAGATGGCCTGGTGGTATCGTTCCATATGTAATTGATGAAGCATTTGGTATGTAAAAGAGAGTACTGAGTCCACTCGAAATTGAAGCTTATTGTGGTCAAAATAATTGCAAATGATCACTGCAGAGGAGATAGTTTTTATAACTTCCAGCCACAAAGCCTGAACACAAAACAGAATTTAATTATCATGTATACAATGAGAGTCCATATTTTAGTATTCGAAAAAGAGCAAATAATCACTGCGGAGGAGAGATTTTGGCATATTTTCAGGCTACCTGAGACTATGTTCAAAAATCCCTCCTTTTTAGTGCTTCTTTTTTCATATTTGTGACATGACATGATGTAATGTGCTTTCTAGATCACATCAAAGATGCTTACTTGAGATATGCGAAGACTTTTATCAAATTATCCATACGAGCGATTGAATCAAAAACATGCGTACGATTCATTGAATATAACAAGAAAGACGCTCCCACAAATCATATACATATTATTAACGGCGATGGGTATGTTAATTACACTGTGTGCGGACACCGTACACAGTGTGGAAGACTACTGAATATGGACAGTTCCGTATCTGGAGTGTGTATTGCCGTACACAGTCCGGTTATGGAGCAATACGGGTCCGTATTCATTAGTCTTTTATGCTGTTATATTTAAGCAGAGACTCAGTTCTTATATCTACAGAGTGTTCAGGTAAGGTCTTTTTTTTAAGATCGATAATTCGGACACGCTGTCCGATCTCACCCGACATATTATATCATTGAAAGATAATTTATTGCCCTTTCATTTGTTTTATACCTCATTTAAAAATATTATTTACTTTTTGAAACTCAACCTAACTTACTAGAAAGGGCTCAATGCTCTAAAGATAGTTGATAGTGGTTATATATTTAGGACTGGAATCCAGGCTAATTGAAATTGAATAGTAATCAGTCTAATTCCATTTAGATGCTGGTCATACATCGGTCAACAAAGACATTCATCACAACAACTGTCTCTTATGATTGGTACAAATAAAGCCACGTGTATTCGTCCAAGTATTATTAAACATGAGTTATTACATAGTCTTGGTTTTATCCATGAGCAATGTAGAGAAGATAGAAATAACTATTTGAAGGTTAATCCAGCAAACATTAAGTCAGGTAGAAATTTATCTTTACTTTCACTCTTATCTAAATAAAGAGATCAGAATCGATGATTGCAAATCTATGCAGTGGTATCTTTCTCACGTTTCGCAGTTTAAAAGTAGTCTAAAACATCTTTAAGGTATGCTAAAGTTCTCCCCGCTACCCAAATATGGATACATGTAAATTCACTTCATCTTGTGCCTAATATGCGGAGTTCATTTTACTTTTAACAACGTCGAGTATCCGTGTAAGTAACCCAGTGGACACACAACGTTATTCGTATGCCGACAGGGAAGTGTGTCAAGTCAGCGATTTTGTGTTTGCTAAAAAAAACGATCATTTATATAGATACTACTTAACACATGCTGATTATTTTGCTGATTATTTTGCTACTTAATACCTGCTGATTATTTTGCTACTTAAACACATGCTGATTATTTTGATACTTGATACCTGCTGATTATTTTGCTACTTAAACACATGCTGATTATTTTGATACTTAATACCTGCTGATTATTTTGCTACTTAAACACATGCTGATTATTTTGCTACTTAATACCTGCTGATTATATTACTACTTAATACCTGCTGATTATTTTGATACTTGATACCTGCTGATTATTTTGCTACTTAAAACCTGCTGATTATTTTGATACTTTGCACCTGTTGATTATTTTGCTACTTAATACCTGCTGATTATTTTGATACTTTGCACCTGTTGATTATTTTGATACTTAATACCTGCAGATTATTTTGCTACTTCACACCTGTAGATTATTTTCCATTATTTAGGGAAAGAGAAGAACTTTAATATAAAGAAAGTTTCATTCAATACGATTGAAGAGTATGATGGTGATAGCATTCTACATTACTCAAAGTATGTTGTGTACTGTCTCAGTATGAAAGACTACTGAGTACGGATTCATATAGCTCCGAATAAAGACTATTTACTATATGACACATTACTCATATGGAGCTAAACGGGTCCGTACGCAGTAGTCTTTCGCACTGTGTGCTCTTATTTAAAAATGAAGAAAAAAGTGAAAATTTTCAAAACTTAAATAAGCGTTTATTTGACAGCGTATACTGCTCTATAGCCTAGTCTATAGTTATGTTAATTATTTTATAGTTACGTTTATTCAAGAAATGGATTACCTACCATCGAATGGAAAAGTGATACAAAAAGGTTTCTTGGCGGGGATAAACTTTCAAGAATCGATATAAAGAAAATTAATTCAGCTTATTGTCAAACAACAACTGTGAAACCCAAAACTACCCAGACCAAAACTGTACCAACTAAATTAACAACACTGAGCACAACAAAAGAACTAACGACGAAAATAAAAACTTTTCCAACGTCAACGTCAACGTTACGTCCAACCATATCAAGAACCATATCAACTGAAAAAAGAGTTGTAACAAATAAGCCCAGCACAACTGTTAGATCAACTACGAAGAAGCGAACGACAAAACAACCTTGGATACCATGGACAGGTATGAGTTGTTTTCCTTCTGGCATGTGATGCCTTATCGACGTCGTAAGGACGTTATTTGGACATCGTGACGTTAAGACAACGTCTTTTCGACAGGACGTCGCACACTGCATTAACTGTGTTAAAAATAAGTTTGGAGTCGTCTTTGTCGTCTTTTTTCTTTCTTCTAATCACAAGTAGAGAAATTAATGGGATGAGCCTAAGGGTAAGGAACGACAGCCTTTGAAGTAAATCAGTAAATAGATGCGTTTGCATGAGTCAACAATAGTTTTGTTTCCTGATAAACTGAAACACCAATAAGTTTCAACAATTGTTTGGTTTTTCCCGATCAATTGAGACAGTACACAAGCTTCAAAATAACGGATATTACCTCTGGAGGAGTGTTTTTGAGTAACATTTTCAGCTGATGTACAAACACGCTGAAAAATGTATGATATAGTGAGGTTATATAGTTATTAAAATATCACCCTTCTTTTTTTAGTATGTATAGATAGATATGTTTACTGTCCAAGTATGTTGGTTTATCCTGGTTTTTGTAGAATGTATGGTTTCCAGTGCCCTAAGACGTGCAAATTTTGCTCCAAGGTACCGTTGTTTTGACGAAGGTAAATAGAACAGTGGACGTCTAATTGGTACCGTCATTCCGACGAAGATAAATAGAACAGTGGACGTTTAATTTTGACTAAAGAATTATCACGTAACGAATTCTTCCGTGAAAAGACCAATCAAATTCAATATCGATGCCTTAACGCCCTCCTTCACAGCACTGATAGAACAAATTATTTTATATTCATTATATTCACAACAATCATTCAACGGATTGGTTTGTTTGTAAAAATAAGTCAATCAAATGCATGTATGGCTGACATTCTTCTTCAATATGTATATATGTTTATGTTTTGTAAATAACACAAAAGTCAAGATGCAATTTATTTTCTATTCGCACGTGATGAAATAATTTCTACCGCAATAGGTGTCGTTTCGTAACGTTGATTAAAAAAGTTTCAGATTTGTCCAAATACGCGAAATTTGTGCCATTAAGTACATCAAGGAAACTTTCAAAAACTTTGAGTACGTAAAGAATTACCACTAGCAAGTCCATTTCCTCTGTATCAACCTCGATTACACGTTCATATACGCCAGACAGTCGGATGTGAACGTACAACCATAGTACACGCGTACATTTCGCGTTTGAATAACGAACGTATGTACAGCATATCCCCCCTGCGATGTTTTGTTAGGATATCCACTCCCCCTGGAAATTACACCCAAGGTGAATGACTTGGGTTATACACGTAAGCATCAGCTAAACTGATGATCGATGATGCTTAATTTCAAATCGCGATTTTTCATATTTCTATGGGTACTCCCCCTAAATAAATATGTTAGGACAAACTTTTTCTTTTTACACAATTGGATTTTTGTAAAATCTTGTATTTTCTGAGATCCAATTTTCAGCCTGGCGATGCTTACAAATTAAAAAAACGTGTAATGAATTTTTCGCCTCTTGAATGCCTTCTTAGGTGCCTTTATGTGTATATTTGTGTGTATCTCTGTGCATTTTTGCGGCGAATATTGAGCACGTGCCCTGGACGTGTATGCAAGGAGAAATACGGTATTTATTTACAGAAATCACAGCTTCTCTAATTTCGGTCCTTGGGACAGGAAATTTTCAAAAAAGAAATTCTTTAAATACAGCATTATTTTGGGTCTACAAGGCATTACAACGGCTTTTTATTGTATAGTAGTTGAAAAATCATTCATAATTTGCAAATATAACAATTTAATTAATTGTTCTAGCTAAATTTCCTTTTTCGCCTTTCATGTCAGATTTTCACGGGTACTGCGGTTGGATATTCAAATTCCGCATGAAATGATGACGTATGCAAATTTATATTACATTTTTGGATTTAATAGAGCATGGGGAGGCTAAGTTTTAAACAAAAACGGAGCAGTAATTCAAAAGTTATCAGGGCGTAGTATATTATACTACTCCGGGTTATTAGACCCCTTAAAATCCCATTTGTGTTGACATGGTAGCCAAGTTGTACTCAGGTGGTAAGTCATTTTTAGGCTTTGGCGCCATTTTTCCATTAAAGAACTTATTTAGCTTATAGAATCTGAAAACAGACTTAATTCGTTTCTAGAACTGAACAAAAAACGATAAAAAATGTCATACCACTATGTGTTGTATCATGTCCTTTCATGAAAAATAACGACCAGAAAGAACGGATACAAAACCTCTCGGAAATAGCAGAAAAAGTTAATTGCATTCTCATATCCCGCTTTTAACCGGCTTGATTTTAAAGATTTCACACGCATACAAAACAAAGATGTTACTTGCTTGATTATATTTTTTTAAGTTAACCATTACAAGGTGTATCTCAGAAAGGTAGCACAACTGCATGATAAAATAGGGCAATTAAGTACTTCATAAGATGGAATCTGGGCACTTTAAGCTTCAACCTACAGAAGTAGTACAGACAAGTGGTATAGGTTGAGCTGAAAAGCATCAACAATAACAAAAAATTGCTAACGTAAAAAGACATTCCAATGGTAGAAATCGATGCCAGACGACGTGTGACGTCAATTTCTACTAATGGAGTGTGTTCTTTTGGCTTTCGCAGCGAATATATCCCGAATTCCGAATATTTGGAATTTATCCAGCTTTCATTTTGCTGATTTGTCTCAACTAACATTAATGTGTCAATAATTAGTATGAAAGCCGAAAAAATAACAGATTCTTTCAACATAACATGAATGACTACTGAGTACAGGCTTTTATAGCTTCGTACCCAGATACGGAACAATAAGGGTCCGTATTCAGTAGCCCTGCATGCTGTGTCAATGTTCAGTTCAGTGTCTAAGTAATCCATTACAATGTCTCTGTGTGTGTGTTAAAAATTAAAAAATATTCACATTATGCTACATATATTATATACAATCTTAGTAAAGCATAGTTCCCACCAGTGAGATTATCGCACTGATTATTCACATCTCATAGTTTCTACTTCCCTAGCTAAAGGTATGCTAAGACTTTCAAAGAAACTAATATGACTTTCAGTGCAAATATAGAACAAATATAACAATCTATATTTGTTTATTTTCTCTGGTATTTGCTCTGAGGTTTATCTGCGAAAAGGATTTCGTAAAGCGTCTAATTTAAAATTACACAGTATATTACCAGCTGTCAAGAATACGATGCTACCAATAAACAGAAAGTATGAAAAACCAACAACTGTATTGGCTGGTAGTTTATATGCAACACCACCAATCTCTTGTGCATTGAAACCAAACGGAAATATGATTGCAGCAATGCAGAAGAAACACACTGGAAGAAAAAGTAAAGATGCTTCAGTTACAAAGTTACAAAGAATGAAAATATACTGCTAACAAGAATTTGTGGACGACTAAGGCTGGGAATATTCTGCAATTGATAAATAAACTGAATTAAAATGAAAAGAAATTAAAGGAATAAGAGGAAATAATTATTGTAGAGTAGTATGTATCTTCAGTGCTCTTATTTTAGCATTTGAAGCAGTGGATCGGTTTATTTGTCAATCTCCAGCAGCCTGCACGTATCATTTGAATCATTCCAGCCTGCACGTATCATTTGAAAAAAATAAAAATAATTCCTACTTGAACAAAATGCAACAGCTCGGACATTTTTTTCAATGCCAGGTTTCCATATTGATAATAGCAGCAACAATACTGATACAAAAATTAAACAGATACCAATTACAATAAACACTAATGTTGTAGCCCATTGTGAACTTAGAGCTAGTGGTTCACAAGCTTCATCATTTTGCTCTTCGTCTGTAAATTGGATACACATTTCTGTAAGGCCGAGTCTTGTAATGCCTAAAAATTAGTTATAAGAATAAAGCTTCACAATGAATGCCTGAGGAGGTGTGTTTTTAGTACAGTTTTCAGCTTGCAGTAGATGTACTAACCACTACTCCAGATGTTTGACAGTTATTTTGAGGCCTAAAAAGTCTGTGAAGAAGAAACCATTCAATCAAAACATATGATCAAAATAATCACTGTGGAGGACGGAGCTTTATAGCCTGAAGCAATGCTCAAAAATCATTTCTCTACAATCATCTCTTTTAGATGGATTCTTTTAAAAATTTAATTCTATTAAGAATTTAAGAAAGTAGTTTTTTTTTTCTCAGATGGAAGAACCTGTATAAAGACAAGGAAGATCTTTGTCGGTAAGAATACTTACATATACTCTTACTGCAAGCCCAAAACTATACGTAAATATGTGCTGTTCATGTCTTGGAATGATATTGAATTAAATGATAGGGCACTTGTATATTACCTTAAAAGTCTAAATTTTGGTGAGTCTTAAATTTTGTGAATTTTGCAAATGGGCAAAAAATACGCGAAAATAAAAACTCATGAAAATTTTCAGTAAAAGTTTTTTTTGTGAAAATAAAAACACAAAAAAAGCTTTCAAAAACAAAGAAGTTTTTATTTTAATATTCCTTTCTATCATGAGGTTAATTTAAGAAAGTTGATTTTAAGTATTTCAGGGCGGAGATTCTCAAACGGATTGGGACGATTCGCAAACTTTTTCGAAACCTATTGATTCACAAAATTTATTAAAATCCTAAAAATAAATAAAAATTTGCTGGCGAATTGTAAAAATTTGTCAAAATTTGATTGTAACCTAAACATATCTTTGAATCATCAAGACAAGATATTTGAAATATATATTTGTAGTAATGTTGCAGCACACAGTTTTGGTCAAAATAAACAATTGCCACACAATTCAATAAAATGATAAACAATCACTAAACAATTACTTTTAGGCAAAACAAGTGGAGGGTGAAGTTTGCACACTATTTCTATAAATACTGTAACAATTTGCTTCAATATTTGAAACAATTGTTAAACATTTTTTGAGGCGAATTTCCAATATTTGCTAAATATTTGCTGAACAATTTTTGGGGCGACCTGTTTATGAATATACATACCAGTGAAATTGTTGACTATCCAAGATGATGTTGCTATTGAGCTAATCGCTAAACAGTTAGCCATTACAAACATAATTGAGGTAACTGCCTCTTTTTTATCCATGATTTTAATACTAAATATATAATAAAAGTAAAGTAACTTTCAAACCAAAATCATTAAAAAATCTGGACTTGTTTGTTTCCCGCAGCGAAAAAAATATGCCGAAACTGTTCTAGAACCTTTCTATAAAACATATATATATATAAATAACTTTTAGAAGGACGAAATAACGTTTTATCCCTAACTTCAACATATTTCTGCGAGCAATACAAATAAACACCTTCGCGTCTCGTTCCAGATCGCCGCCATATTTAATTTTTTAGAGAAAAAAAACACAATTTTATGACATACTTTTTGGCATGGTGCACGATAGGAGGATGGTTTTAGATATTTTATATTGACATTTTACTAACCCCTCCTTATGCTTAAAATAGAATCAATCCGGGGAATGCAGACGTTGCTAAATGTGCTAAAGCATTTATGTGTCAATTTTAAGCTATGGCGCCATCAAATTTGACTGTAACTATATTTTTACTACATGTAGGAATTATATTTTTTCATTCCTCAGTTAGATTATATAGATAAGCATGTTGAGGAGCTACTAAAATGACAGTTTATCATATTAATTTAAAGTCAAATCCCTGTTGTTGAGCAACAAGTCCAAAACTACATTTCAAGCAAGAACTGACTGATGACGTCATAATTTGCATTTTTTTAAAATTTCTCATTGTTTTAAAATTATAACACCTACGCTGTCACTGGTATATAACTCGTGCACAATATCGCCATGTTGTTAAAAAAGTTTGAGTAGTTTATCGACAAATATCCAACCTTAGTTTTAGAGGTAGCTATATTTATTGAGATCAGATTATAATAAATCAAAATATATAAAGATTGACTAGAAAAATAATGTCTGGTGCCTTGGTTCTCTTATCTTTCTATAGCTATGCCTATTCGATCCCTCAGGACCAGTCCGGGTGTCCTGCCCGTGTTGCCAATTGCCTGTCTTAAAATTACGCATACGAACATATAGTCTGATGAAACCAAACTGCTCCTCTTATCCCTTTCTTTTCACCTTTATATATTTGAAAATTTACAGAGAAAGA
>JAULBZ010003651.1:0-16027 GCA_032360805.1 Neoturris breviconis
TGAAGCTAAGGTTTACAGATTCAAATAAGTGTCATAATTCAGAAAAAGCTGCAGTGTTTACTCAAAAGTGGTGCATTATCTTGTTACCTTGATGTTTGGAACTTTATTGCTTTTAACAACAGATTCAAAAACTTTTCTTGTAGACGATTTGATTATCATTTGATGTGTCTTTCCATTTGATTGTTTGACTGTAACAACTGCTCTAGTAGTGGTATTATTTAATATTGTTATTTTAATGTAATAACTTTCCTCTCTTTCTTTTATATGACCATCTATATATAAAAATGCAGTGTCCAAAATTAGAGTAAATAATCACTGTGGAGGAGTGATTTATGAGCATAGCTTCAGTCAAAAATCACTTCTCAACAGTGAATATTTAACTCTTATTTCGAACACTGAAATGTATGTATTTTCGGTTACTGATTCAGTGCTCAAAATAAGAGCAAACAATCACTGCTGAGGAGTGATGTTTGAGCATTGCTTCAAGCAATGGAGTTATACTTAAATATCCCTCCTCTGCAGTTATTATTTACTCTTATTTTAATCACTGTGTTTTAGTACCAGTGCTCAAGATAAGAAAAAATAACCACAAATATAATGCAGAGGTTAAAGTAACTGCTGGTCAACACTGTTGTGGAGAAATGTTCCTAAATATTTGTAGCTAATTGGTTGAAATTTTATGAAAAATCTCTTCTCCACAATAAAAAAAAAAGTAGTTTTAACCAGTACAAAAAAATGAAGAAAATTTGAGACGCTTAAAATTATGTGTTAGTGAACAGAAAAAATGCTAAAAATTATTTTGTACATTTCTTTAATTTTTTATCAGAAAGAGCTTAATATTTGCTGTAAAATGAAAAGGTTAAGTATGAACTCTACAAAATGATTATGTTTATTGTTTGATAACAATATGTTAACAAGCTTGGACAACATAATTTATTTTTTTGTGGTTTAATTTTTAAGGGTACGAAGAGCAATTTCTTTTTCTTTTTTCTTTTAATTTTTATTGAGTATTTCTAGACATTTGCAGTTTCTTAAAATAATAGGTTTCACTGGTCAGTTCTAAATGCAGGTCACAAGTCACTGGCAAGGATATATATAATATATATATACATACAACCAGGACCAGAATAAATCCAAGGTATGGTATTGAAAGTTGCCTACCCAAACCAAGTGAAAGTTAAACCTAAGCACATGAATATGATTTGCATGCACACATCATTCAGTGTCTTTATTAAGATGATAGAGTTTCAGGTCAAATAAACAATTGGAACACAAATTTTCAACATAAGATTTTGTCAGGTCACTGTGGAGGAGAGTAGTGAGATTTCATATCAAGGATAAACACACAAATTTTGCATGGCATTAGGATTTCATGTCCTTATTAAGTTGATAAAGTTTCAGTTCAAATAAACAATTGGAACACATTTTTCAAAGTAAAATTTTGTCAGGTCACTGTGGAGTGTCATTAAATTTAATATCAAGGATGAACACCCAAATTTTACATGTCATTAGGATTTCATGTCTTTATTAAGTTCATAATGTTTCAAGTCAAGTAAGCATTAATAACAGTTATACTAATGATGGTAATTAAATGGCCCTAAAGTGAATACACATTAATAAACATTAATATTTATTTCAAAATTGAAGAAGGAAGCTTCCCAAAATCAAACTGGAGACTTCAATTCTTGAAATGGTAAAAATTTTTATACTTTTTATCATCTCAAAATATTGAGAAGAGAGCTTCTCCAAAATAAAACAAAATGGCTACCAAAAAAAGTTAATGGTCAAAGTCCCATAGAAAATTAAAATGTCAAAAAATGTCTCAGCGGTCTCGTAATATTGCCTAGAATGCCATTACCAATTTTCAGGATGGTACCATGCCTTTTCGGTCCATTGGCCCGAAAACTCAATTTGCCGAAAACTTGGGACCAAGTAGACGAAATCCAAATATTTTTGCCGAGCCCTTCTTGAATATTGCCACAAATGCTGGACAGAAATTCAAAATGGTAGGCTTTCGGGAACATGGTCTATTAAGAAATAACAAACTTTCACTGTCGATGGATCACAAACAATGCATTATTAACTTTATTTGACTTTGAGTATTCAAAAATTGCAAGAGAAATAGATAACAAAGAAATACATTCATCAGGAGGAGTGAAGAGGTATGAGTATGCAGGTTGACAAAACGTAAGAAGATAAAAAGGTCAATGTAAGGAGATAAAAAGGAGATAAAAAGGTCAATGTTGCATTATTATTTGAACACAGTTTTCTTTCATATATATAATATAGTCAAAGTGAATATCTTTTAATCAACATAACTGTGAACATATACATAAATGTGAATAAACTAAAGATATACCTTGGCTAACATAAAAACAGACTATACAAATTCTTAAAATGTTTGCAGATCTTTATAGAAAGTAAGGTTGATAAACATTACCAAAACCTTTGGACATTTTAGAGAAAGTGTAGCCCTAAGATAAAAAGTACTTTAAAGGCAAAGATTTTTGCAGGAAAAAAAAGAGGCGTTCAAAGTAATTATTTTTTTAAGATGGGCGCAAAAGTTACGATCTGAAGGAATCATTTTCACAATTTGGCACAAAGGTTTCTTTCCTGTGAATTATTTTGGCAAAAGAACCATATGACGATGAAGGTATATTGGTATCTCATCTTTGCTATCATCATCAAGGTGGTTTATTATGCTGCCTCATCTTAATATAAATGGAAAGCATTCCTTGCACTTGCGCATGCTTTACAGTCGAAAATTATCTGTTTGTTTTTAGACTTAACCTCAAAAGTTATTTGCCCAAAAAAACACAAAAAGTTATGTCCATAAAAAGTTGTGTCTTTATAAATCCGCCTAAAATAAAAATCGTTCCCTCTCATTCTATTATACAAGCTTTATGTTATAGAAAAGATCTAACAATATCCTTTGCGATTAAGTAGTAAAACAGCTATAACAGGTATATTCTTTGCAGCAATTGTATATACAGACCAAGTCTTTATGCCGGTAAGTTTGTCCCATGTTTGAGAATCCATATCAATTATTACTGTGTTGATGAGCAATATAATAGCAAATAACTTAGAAATGAAAACAATTTGATAGCCACTATACAGACAAATACAACATAGTATATATAACAGGATCATGAAATATGTTGTGATATAGCTTCCTGGTAGTAACTTAGAATGAATATCAAATTCATCATTGTCATTACAGAGTAGCATCCCAGTTAACATTGCATAAACCCCAAGTAACTGCCGACCAAACATTAATGCATATTTATTCCGATCAGCAGCTCCCCTGTTTTTACTAATTCCACCAGCAATAGAGAAATAACTACCAGCAACCGCAAGATTCCGTGAAAACACGCGAATCATGAGGTGCTCTTTTTGAGCAAGTTTATATTCATGATAACCCATAATTGCAATAAGAAATACCATTACAACCGCAAATATTCTCTTTAATCCAAATATATCAAACGAGAGAATTGTACCCGCTATAAAATACATTCCTAACAGAAAATAGATATATTGAAAACTTGAAGCATCTATCAACTTGTGTTTAACATTTTCAGCAGTTGTTACCATTAACAATACTGCACAGAGATATGGGTAACGTGTTATTACAAAATTTGCAGATTCATAACTTCCTCGCAATATTGTAGACGACAGTGTTTCTTGATTATTTTGACTCGTTGACATTTTAAATCTAAATATTTTAAAAGTAAAGAATGAATTACCAGTTATTCTAAATTTTATGTGGCATTTCTCAAATGTTCACTATCTTCAATGTCTACTAAACTTAACATTAAATAGAAAGTCTGATTATAACCTGATGAAGAGCATTTCTTTAGCATAGTTTACACGTCTTGCCAAATTAAATAACAATAAAGATCCTATTCAAGCCTAGTATAAGCACTTTATCCTTTATATAGTGTAATTAAAACTTGGAGGGGATCTTTTTTCTATACATGTATCTTTCAGCACGCCATGTAAATTACTTACACATAACATGATTATGTTTTAACACCTCAGCATGATTTCTACGTCACTACAGAACAACATAATTATAAGAAAATGTTTGCATATTAATATTTTTTTCGCATAGCTAATTACTCATTATTTGGTAATTTTTGATCATGTGACCTAATACTTGCCAGGGATTTCTTTCTCTCCTATCTTTAGTTGAAAAGAGAGAAGAATCAATTCGGACCCTTTTTGCCCAAAACTCAGGATCGAGTGGACAAAATCAAAATATTTGGCAATCCTTTCTAAAATATCGCCACAAATGCTGGTACCAAATTTCAAGATGGTAGCACTTTGGAAACATGTTCTACTAAGAAATGTGGGACGTCAGCGCCGCAAAGTGAAAGCAATAGCCCATCCAAACTAATATTTCCCTAACTAATATTTCTCCCGACTAATATTTTGACTCGACTTTTCCCCCGATAAAGTATTTTTATAACGGGATGTTTCGCCCAATCATGTTCCATTATTTGATCATGGGTCAAAACAAATGTAACCATGGAAATCCATATCTTTAAGATATATTTCCCTCTGAGCCCAGCAAAAAAGCCACTATCTTGGATTACAATCACATGCTGCCCTTCTCGCCCAGTCCAGTACTTGTAGTTCAATTTGAGGTTTTCCCTGCATAATGTTTAAACAGCTATACATGTTGATGTAAGTGTTCAGGTTTAAATGATCCACACTTGTACACACTGGACTGGAAATGTGTTGACATGTGGTATATACTTTAAAACAGAGCAAAAGTGTTAGATATAGGCCAGTTTTAATGATTTTTTTTCTTCTCTAGACTTTAACCAAAAATATGTATCGACCGACCAACTCACCATTTGTTTCCATGGTCGGGTTACGCGAAACAAATAATTAACTATGGACAGCCTTATCATCTCAAAAAATTGAGGAGAAAGCTTCCCCAAAATACCAAATGGCTGCCAAAAAGGATTCATGGCCAAAGTCTCATAGAAAAAATTAATTTTCAAATAATTTCTGAGTCCAAAGGTAATTCTGGTCAAATCATAAGATTCCTAAGATCTCACCACCTCACGCACCCGATTATAAGCGCACCCATTGCTTAGCACACCAAATCATTACCAAAATTTTATTCACGTTTAAGCGCACCCTCAGATAAGCGCATCTAAGGAAATGAATGTTTTGTTTCACTTAAAATGCGAGATTTTTTTCTGCTTCTTTAATTTTGTTACGGATATAGTTTTTATGAATTTTTGCAGCATATATACAGAAGAAAGCGAATTCCACTTATGAGGGACGAAGATTTAGAAACAAAGTTGTTATCTAAAAACACAAGCTTTAATGTCAAGCCAGATGCTTCTAATATTGAAGGTATCAATAAGTCATCCATGTATGACCATGGTGATAATAATGAACAAATCCTTTATATCCCTGGTGAAAATCCTATAGGATTTTATAAGATCCTATAAGATCCTGTAAGATCCTATACAATCTTATAAGATCCTGAAAATCTAAGATTTTTAATAGGATCTTCATAAGATCTTAATAGGATCTTGGAAATTTCTTAATAAAAAAAATCCTAATTTACAATATGATATAGCACCAAACCATTATGAATTTTTGTGACACTGCAGTGGAGCCTCCAAAAACTGTCCCAAAATTGGTTGATATCTTTGTTGAAAGTCTTCTACCAACTGAGAGATCAGAAATCCCAATCAGACCCTCCTCAAACATCTACAAGTTTGGTGATAGGAAGAAAGTCCAATTTTCAAAAGGAGCAATCGTTCCAGCAGTGATTGGCAACAAAAAGGTCAAAATTACAACCGATATTGCTGATCAAAACATTCCTTAAAAATTGCTTTCCAGAGAATCTACTGTATGAAAAAATTCAACATGTTTATCAATTTCCCAGATGACACTGGCAATGCTCTGGACCAAAACATTCCTCTAACTGTCACATTGTCTGGGCATTATACATGATACAGTATGCCAATCACTGAAACATCAAAAATCGTGCAACAAATTGAAATTCAACCTGATTCATCTTAGTATATATCACTGTGACAACCAATCATAAAGCCAGCAAAGAAGATACACTGTATATATAGCTGCTAGGATTCTCCTACAGTTTGTATATACATCCTTCGAGTTGACTAGGCTCTTAAAATTTGCTAGAACACCATGGAATAATGATCCTGAACTATACAGGAACTAACTTAAAAAACATGCATCCGATAAACTGTCAAACATGCAATCTTTCAGTTTATCACATTACTCCGCCATATCATATTAGGAAAGTCTGGAAACCAATCTGGATCTCTTATTTTTCGCCTTGACATCCATGATAAAAGAAGGAAAAAAAAAATCTATAAACGTAAAATGATGAGGAAAGCAGAAGAGACATTCCGTAGCAGTTTGGTTTTGCCAGACTAGAATTCCCTCAAGCAAAAGGAATTTCTTGTACTGGTGGTATTTTACGCAATAGGAGAATTTCCAGATGTCTCCCAAGTGTCCTCAATATCCCCGCCCCTATTTGTTTTTTTCTGGGACTGCGACGCAATATCCGCCCCGTAAATCTTTTCCTCCAGTGGAAATCCACCCTGACTCTATAACCAAACGGGAACACAATTGTTACTGATGTACTGTGCCGACCAAGGTCGCAGTTACACAGAATTGAGGGTGAAGGGGTATTAATGTGATATGATAACATCCGACGACATCATCTCCAGGACAGTCTGAAAATCGCTAGCTACGTCCCTTCTCTTTTCTTTTGCCCCCTTTTTTCTGCATACTCCAGAGGGAGGTCTTAGACGGGTACAGATTACATCAACTTAAACGATGTTGATGGCATTGAAGCTATTTTATCAGATTCGATTTTATCACTTTGTGCGATAGTTTTTTGTTCCTTCTATGTTCCGTTCCTTTCATATCTTTCTAGCCCCGCACCACACAGAATACAGGCTACATTGGGTTGACATGGGGCGCCGATCATGCCAATATTCCATATAAGTAAAATATGCATGGTATGTTGAAATATATATTGACATGTGGGGGAAATACATCTTGCATGCGCGAAAAATATACCTATGGCATTGTTCTTGTTGTTTGCAACATATACTTGCTAAATTTGTGTCTTTTGGTTTGCTACCGAAAGTTTTAATTTTTTTATGTAAAATATGCCCGAATTTTACCTTGTCTCAAATATTTACGTGTTTTGAAGCCATTATTTAATGGGTTAGCAGTATTTCCTATAGTTGGGATTTAGTACTTTGGACAAACATGTTCAAATTGTAAATAGTATGATGGATAAATAAACTATAATATTTTTTTGTAAAGATTTTGACGTCCTTTGATATATTACCCCTGTTTAGGTCCTAAAATAAGGTTTTACCGATTTCGCTGGATGTAGAGAAATATGCAAAATCAGCAAATCTATGCATTTTTTGACGACAACCATAAAATTGCACTTTTTACTATTTTGCGAGATAAACTTTCGTGAAATAGCCCAAAATTCGCGAAAGTTTCTCCCGAAATAGTTACTACCATTAGAGTATTCTTATACCTAACATATAAAAAATTTAAGTGGCTTATAAAATTGACAAGATCTTACTAAGAGTACGTACTGGAAAGCAAGTTCCTCCCCCCCCCCCCCTACAATTAGGTAACAGAAAGTTTTCAAATATTAATGTATAATCTTACGTATTTCCAAGTGCTACCTCACACAATAACATCAATCCTGTTTTATTAGAACGACTTGAATGACAATAGTTTGCTGACTAAATATAAACCAATAATATATCATTAATTAGGTTCTGAAGCACTCTCCTCCGCAGAGCCTTACGCGCGCCCGCAAATAACAGCGCGCGCATGAAAAGAAACAATCTCGGCGATGGAGTTCAAAAAAATAAAAAATAAGCAAAATTAGACAAAGGTGGAGTGAGAGTGGTTCTGAAGGTTGATTCCCGATCCCATGAGGCAGAATATTCGCAGCGAAAGCCAAAAAGTCAATCCATTGGTAGAAATTGGTGTCATACCATGTGTGACGTCGATTTCTACTAATGGAATGTCTTCTTTTGGCTTTTGCCGCAATTTTTTTGTCTCGTGTTTCAGTTGAAAGAATGAAACACTTAACACGTTACGTTTACAGAGTTAAAGGGAACAACATTTTCCAGGTATCCAGTAATTTATACGAAAGTTATGACATCATCTTTGAGTATAGAAAATGTAGTAGGTATTTTACTGCTGATATCAAATTATAAGGCTCGATGCATAAAACTTTGTCGTAATGTGGGATTTGGTATTTCTACCTCGGAATCTCTTTAATATTGTACGCGAATGTGTGAAATAGATAGTTGAAGGTAGTAGTGACAAAGTTATTTACGCATGCGCAATGAGATATTAATCTTCCATAATTGACGTCAAATAACACTAAAATCAGACCCTTGGTTTGAAAAATATCTTGATAGCAAGCAGACGCTTTTTATAAGTTCTGTATTTTTTTTTTTGCCTGGGATAAAAATTATTAAAGATACGTATGAATAGATATGAACGAATGCGAATTGATCGTCAGCAACAATGCGCATGTTTGCTGACATCATTCTTTGATGAAATGAGTGTCGAAGTTAAAGAAAAATGCGAAGTAGATGATAAAAAAGAAGATGCAGTATCTATAGTCAGTTTCGGTAGTACAGAATCTTTACCAATCCTTTGCGACGACGAAAGTGATGCCTTTCTTGTAAAATATTTATTTAAAACTAAAACAAGCAGCTATAATGAACATCCAGTCAACAATTTGTATAATGTTAACAGTGATGAAGCTGTTCGATATGATTATCCGTTTTTCAACTTTACATACGATGATGTTAATAGAAATGGCCATCCTTTGGTTAGAAGTTTACACGGTAGTTATGAAAGTTTGTGTGATGGTGAAGTTGACCACGATGATTTCGTACATAAAGTCTCTCTAATGTACAGAAATAATGCTCCTCCAACATTCAAACAAGGTAAATCATTGTGATTAGGTAGTCAGCTTATAACTTTTAAAATTATCGGTGATAAAAACATTTTACATGTTTTCAAAATACTATTCCAAGTAAACTCTTCCATTATTCAAGATTGCAATAACCAAATTATATTCTAATGTGTGGCAGCAGTCAGGAGAGCGCTGATTTAGAAATCATACATTTACCACCTGAACCTAAAAAGAAACCTTCTAAACAAAAACATTCAAAAGTGTATGATGTGAGTGGCTGTATATTTGGTTATGAAGACGGCTTGTTCGATGTAGTCACAGTTGATTCCTATGGAAGTAAACTGCTCTTTAAAGAAAATGGCGTAGTACGGTTTGATAACGCAGTTTCAGTTACAATCGATTCCAGTGGAATCAAATTGCTTTTTGAAGAAGATGACTTGACTCAATTAGATAATGCAGTTTACGAAGTCGGAGCAGATCGGTTGGATAAATCAGTTACAAATCAAGATGGTTTTGCTCGGTTAGATAATGCAGTTGCAGTAACAATTGATTCTTGTAAACGCGAAGTGCTTTGTAAAGAAGATGGATTGGCTCGGTTAGATAGTGTAGTTGCAGATACAATTTTATCCTGTGGAAGCGAAGTGCTTTGTAAAGAATATGAAATACATGATCCATTTCATATCAAAGTCATTGATGACGCTATACCACGAAAAACTTGAAAAAAAAATATTTTCAGGAGAATGTTTCGATGGTTTCGAAATAAATTACGACCAACCTGAATTTCATTGTGTATCACATTTCCCAAAGTTTTATATCAATCAACCCATTTGGTAAAAACCTGTTTGCAATTTCCACAGTAAAGACGCTAGAACAACGTTAAAACATTATTCTAGCGTCTTTTACTGCAGACTTCGAATAGGTTCTTGCCGACTGGAAAGGAGGGCAGAACTTGGTGAGAAATTATTCTCTTCTTACAGCCTTTGTGAAGAATAACTTACACAACATCATTATATACAAGGTTACTCAAGGTTGTGAAAAAAGCGAAATTGTAAAGAGGTGAAGTAATGAGTGCCTTTGTAAACGTTCTACATTATCTTAGTTGAGTTAAAGATTTAACCACAATAAAATCTAATGGTGGATTTCTACAAGACGAAAGATTTCGTGGAAAAACCAAGGTTTCGTCGTCGCAAAGGATTGGTAAAGATTCTGTGCTACCGAAACTGACTATAGATACTGCATCTTCTTTTTTATTATCTACTTCGCATTTTTCTTTAACTTCAACACTCATTTCATCAAAGAATGATATCAGCGATTCCTTGGTTAACGTGACTTAACTTAACAAACACACTTATGACCTTCAAAATTGCACTGAGGCTTAAGTGGGTAATCCAGTAGTAGCATGGTTGCTTTGGATAAGGTAGTGCGTATAATGTCTTTTTCATCCACTTATACAACTGTTCATTTTTTTCTTGTTTCATAAACCTTTATCCATAAACCGAAGAGAATATTTAAGGTCAGATATCATTCTTGATCGTACTAAAGACCGTTTTTCAGCTTTTGGAACAAATTTAAATTTTCGTGCCATTCGTCAGAGACTTTTTATCTGCTGAGTTGAAATTTCAACATTTTTCAAAATTTTCACTTTGTCTACAGTTTTAAGGTCGTACTACAATGATATCACGCAAATATCATCAATTGGCACTATTTGAAGATGTTTCTGTATTCTAGTTTCAGCATGACAACGTGTTTTATCTTCTAGAAGCCCCTAGGCTAAGAAAGATTAATTTGAGTCAAGAAATATTTTGCTGTATCAATTTAAGAAAATGGGAATAGCTTCACACTTCCAAGAAATATTTTCTTATCCTGAAATTTACTAATTAATTTAAGAAAATTAAGGAACAGCTTTTCCAACCTCGTTTCCAGGGCTTCTTCTCTATTGACGTTTAACGCTGACGTCAAGAGAGAAGAAGCCCTGGGAGCGAGGTTGCGGCTTTCCATGTCTCAGTATTTGTTTTTTCTAAATTTAAGAAAATTTTCATAAGAGAAAATTTCGCTTAAAACAAGAAAATGTTCTTAAAATAAGAAGTATTTACTGAAAATAAGAAATTATTTTTTTGCTGGAAGTACCGTGTTTGCTCCTGAGTGAATTTTTGTAACAAACTTAACGCAGTTTAACCCTATTCAGTATAGTATAGGATTTTTTGGGCTCTGAAAGTACAGGGGATACTTTTGCGCTCGCCTTCCATTACTTTTGATGAAACTTCCTAGAAAGATAATTCAATATAATAATAACTTTTCGGCTTAATTATTTTTTGATGACGTCAATATGATGGTGCAAAAAATATATTCAGGAAAATTTTTTTTTCAAGAACTATATATCAAAATGTTTTTTAAGCAAAAATAATAATAAGAAAATTACCACCTGTCAAATGTTTGGTTGCTAAGGAAAATTATCCCTAGCTGCCAAAATAAAAATTCTTTAAAATGATTCTAAATAAATTATAGGAAAAGTTCGAAAATACCTACTCATAATATCCGTTTGTTCAGAAGTTATAATAAAAAGAATATCAGGTGGGGGCTTTGCGACTTTGTACCCCTTCTCCCATACCGAATAGGGTTAAGTGACGGTTGGACTAGATCATCCATCACTGGCGGAACTTCCTGCTCATTCAACGCAGTCTCCAAGTGATCAATTTGAGTACGTCCGTCACTTATCCGAATGATATAGTTGAAAAATAAATTTTCTTGAGTTTGATGTTTGTAAATTAACGCAAATAAGAAAAAGTACAACATATTTCGCGAGGATTTTTCGTCTGGTTTAGACGCTTAAACTTCTGATTTATAAAAGTAAAGTCGTTTTCCTTTTTGAAATGGATGTAAAGTAAACGCTGTACTGTCTACAGCAATGATCTAAACTAGCAAGATGCAAGCATGCAAGAAACCATTCAGTTACAGTAACGCTGTTAAAGAAGGTTCAAAAAAAGTTTAAATGAAGACAGAAAGTTTAAGCATGGGACATGATGGTGACCACGTAGGCGGGAGTACTGATAGCTGCATTTGCACGATACGATTACTGTAATCAGAAAGGTTTTGGACATCGTCGTTCCTCCATCGAAAAAGCGGAAAGCAGCCCGTGGGAACGAGGTTGTATATACTTAGACACAACCAATCTGGAGAATACTCGTTCGATGTAAACCTAAATGACTGCCTTCCTGTAGCAGAAACACGAAATTTTAATTAGCGCATACCGTAAAGTTCCGAAAGTAAGCGGGACGCTTACTTTTAAAATTAGTAGCTTCTAGACGCTTACATTTGGGTTCCGCTTAGTTTTGGATTGCGCTTATTATTTGGATGATAAAAAAACTGTTAATAAATAACACAAACTTTCACCATAATTGATCTTTTCAATGGCCTTACCCGTAGATGGAAGCCGTTTACCAAATTACGAAGTTGGAAACTCTCATGACGTTGAGGATATTGAGTCGGAAGCCTTTTCAGACTCCTCCTCTGAAGAGGATTGTTGACGATATTATCTTGTTTGTTCTACTAAAGTTCTTTAGTGGTTCTTATTTATTCCCTATTCCCTTTATATGCATTACAATTGAAAAAAGCGCTTACTTTTAGGGGGCGCTTACTTTCAGCATTGCGCTTACTTTCGGGAATTTGTTAGTGGCTTAGTTTCGGAACTTTACGGTATTTTTGTAACATAGCATTGCCATCACCAGTTGTCAAAGTTATTAAAATCTATATCAAAATGGTAGCGCATCAGTAATGTATTCTGGAAAAACGTCACAGGTTTTCAATCTTAAGCAAGGTGTACGCCAAGGATCCATTCTCTCTCCTCATCTCTACGATATTTACATCGAAGACCTTATAAATAACATTGAAAGGGACCGCTCATATGGTACCTCTTTACATGGCGTCTACACTGGCATTATCGCATATGCAGACGACATCATACTATCTAGCACAAATCTAACAGAACTACAAAATTTAATCGATAAATGTACACACTATGGCTTCCGACACAAAATAAAATCTAGTCCAGAAAAAACCGTATTTACTATATCTGGTAAACCGCACTAAACAACAACTTCATCAAGATAACCATCGCATCAAACTTTCTCAATCCCTGAAACATCTTGATTTTCACTGGTCAAACCCATCACCATCTACTCTACTATCCCTCAACTATTCGCACACTACGGAAAAGCTTAACATATTGTGGTCAACAACAAACGCACTTGTTAATTCTGGTCTCCATCTCTGCCACCCATACACTATTACAGCGTTATTCAAGGCAATTTTTATGCCACGTTTTACATATGGTCTTGAACTCTGTGAACTGTCGAGCCAGCATTTAGCAAACCTAGATGCAAATTTACGATCCTCTCTAAAATCACTTTTCAACATCTCGAAATATAGTCATAACCTACTATTCCAAGCACTAAATATCATGAATCTTACGTACAATCTTATAACCTCACAAATTAAATCTGTTCACAAGATTGTTACACAACAGAACTACAAGATCAGCCATCCTAGGCAGCCGCAGATCTAGAGGGGTTACAACGGTTACAATTAACCGGTGAAATAACTCGTGAATTTATTTTATTCGTGACTCTAAAGAAAATTTGCCGTCTTTGGTAGTTGTGACACCGCATTTACTAGTCATGTATTGTAAGTTCCGATTCCAGCTCATATATAGCTTATATAACGACTATATTCATCGATCTACAAGACTATGTTTTTACCGCCCACTAGATACAAAAACTTGTTCAAAGTCTGTAGGAAAAACATCGAACGACAGTGTATAGTGTTGTTACTGCAGACTTGAAACAAGTCCTAGCCTGTGTTTCGCGTAAACATTCCACTGTCAAATTTTCTTTTCTACTACCGGTATTTATATAGTTATAAACATTATGTGGAAAGATATTTGAAGAAAAAATGCATTCGTGAAAGTAACCAATCGATTCGCACGATTATATCAATAAACAATACAAGACACAAAAGAGATTGTAGTTATAACCGCTATATCGTTGAAATAACCAATGTTTTACGTGACGAGTCGTGAAAGTAACCAGTTCATTCATTTCAAACTAGTCTTCCACCGTATATATTTTTCATAATTTCTACTTTTGTTGCGTTTCTCGAAAAGTTAATAGTTTCTGAATGGAAAGCCGACGTAAATTTTGACCTTCGGAATGAAATAGATATTTTTTTTTTCGTTATATACAGTATATATAGAATAAAAGGAAATGGAAGATGCGATTTTCTTAAAAAAAAACGATAAAAAATAAAGATTCAGTAAAAATGTAGAAGAAGTGGATGTTAGGGCTATCAGCAAGATAGCGAAGATTGAGCTTTACTCGGCAAAATTTTCGGAAAATGCTATACCCATAGAGGTTGGAATTATTAAAAATGGTGACTATAACAGAGTCCATGAATGCATCGATTTTACATATATTTAACCGTTGCCCCCCCGGACCCCCAGCTGCAAATGTTCGTTTCCTGCGTTTCGCTACGGAAACTCAGTTAAATTCACTTTGTAACTTTACAAATTAATAACCGGTCAGAAATCAACTCTAGATCCGCCGCTGCAGTATAGTATATAATGTCAGAAACTATTGCGGGAAAAAACCTATGTGGTTTTAGCGTTCTTTTATCTAACGAAAACAATATCATAGAAATGTCTTATTGACGTCAGTTTCTATAATATAAAAAAATAATTAATTACTTCCCATTATAAAGTAGCATCTTCATAATCTTGTCTTCGTCGAAACAAACGACAATATGTAAACAACGTTGATACATAACAAATAAATCATGATTCCTCTATTTACAATATTATTTATAACTCTTGGCAATGCTCTTTCTGCTGATCCAGAGGTTTTTCAAATTAAAGATATAAGAAAAGCGGTAAGTGTACACTCGTAAAAATAGCATATTTAGTGTTAGGCGAGTGTTTGTATGTCTACAAAAATTAAGATTTCTACATGCAACAACAGGAATGACCATTTGTTTCGGACTATATATGTAAATATATAATTGGTAATATTAGAAGACATTGACCTCAACAAACTGGTACTATTTATAAAGCCTTTAGTAAACAATGTAGCTAATTTTCAATACACATGATCTATTTTACGCCATTTAAGTATAGATATATTCACAAATACATTAAAGCGAGGTGATAACTGCTCAAAGTAGAACTTGATGCAATGCAATAAGTTCCTTTTTATTTACTGTAGTGTTGTTTAAACTATAGTTGTATTTACTAAATTCATACTGTTTAATTTTAATCAATTCATTTTGGAATGTTCATGTGTATTTTTGAATGTTCGTGTGTCATTGTTCGTGCGTTCAATGACATAGTTGAGGAGTTGAACATGTTCATTGCAGATATTAAAGCAATATTAAACAGTCTTCGAGCCCAGTTGGGAAGAGAAGTAGAAATTTTAACTTAGAAAAAAGTTTATAATTTTGATTAGCAAAACGAACGGTACGAAAATTCGAAATTTGTTCCATAAATTTAGCAGTCATCGAAGAACAATACATGTCACAATTAAAACCATCGTCATTTTACAAGTCACACGAACATTCAAAAATACACCTAAACATTCGAAAATGCATTGATTTGAATTAAACAGTGTGAATTTAGTAAATATAACAACATGTTGACAGGGGCAACTATACAGTGCCAATATTGTTGGCTCAAAGTCCCGTGATGTTGGGTCTATTGTGTTGGTATCCTTTTCCTGGGCCTTTATATAGTAGCGCAGAAAAATTAAACCCTATTGACCATGGGCTTTTTTTTCGTTCGAAACTATGGCAGGGGGGGGGAAGGGGGCATAAAGTGCCCGCGGCCATTTTTTTCCGAACCGCCGATGCTTATGATACGAAACTTGGTAGACTTATAAAAAAAATTTGACTTGATTACGTCATTTACACCTGCTATGACGTCATCAATAACGAAAAATGTGTCGTTTATTTCCAAACCACAAATAGTTATGGCATAAAACTTGGTACATTTATAGAAAACGTCAATGTAAACAG
>JAULBZ010003653.1:0-16024 GCA_032360805.1 Neoturris breviconis
TTCAATCGCTGAATTGAAGCAAGCTGTAAGAAAGGGTACACACTCAGTAGCTGCAAGTTTCAACATTTTGATTGGTATAGAACCACTAATTTTCTTAGATTCATTTAGAGCACCGATGTTTTTTGCTACATCGGACTCAGTGATAAACGAAAACTCAAACTTGGTAGCCGTTTTTATCCTTTCTTTTATTGTTGTAATACTAGGTGAGAGGAACAGTTATTTATTGCCGAATATACCATGTCTGGGTTTGATTGTGGTTTGGCAGTGTGCTATTTTTGAATCTCAAGACCTTCAGTAATTCTATTAAAATAAGTGTTGAATGTACTGGCGATACTAATTTCATCGATTAATAACGGAGCGCTTATTTTTTAAAACAGTTTTAGAAAGGCGCTTATTCGAACAGGGCTTTTATTTATTTTTTTTGGAAAATTGAAGACAAAAAACATAATGTAATACAGATATGTGTTGTTACTTATTACCAGTTGTCATACAATATAGAGGGAGATCAAAGAACCTAGAAACTGCAGTTAAACTTTTTTTTGAAGAATATTTAATATAATTCTAATTAGGGGGGTAGCTTATTTGAGAAGTGGCTTAACCCTAATAACCATGGGCGGGGGGCGGCCATTTTTTTCCGAACCGCCGATGCTTATGATACGAAACTTGATAGACTTATAAAACAAATCAATACAAACACTTTGACCAAAAAAATTTGACTTGATGACGTCATCAATAATGAAAAATGCTCTAAATTGGCTGTGGCGTTTATTTCCAAACCATTAATAGTTATGATATTAAACATGGTACATTTATAGAAAACGTCAATATAAACAGTTTGAAATTATTTTTTTGTAATATGATGACGTCATCAGTGCCTGCTATGACGTCATCAGTAATAGTCGTTCTGTGGTCTGTAAAATATATACTCTGGTCTCTAAAATATGAAATTTGGTCTTTCAGTATTTCTATAATTAACACATACCAGTTCCAAAGTTAGCCTAACAACATATATCATTTTAACAAAATTTTATATTTTCAAAAAATTTACGCCCTGTTCAAAATTAGGTTACTCCCGGAAAAATAACATAAAAATGGCAAAAAAAAATTAATGGTCACCTAATTTCAATACCATAGCATTAATGAAAATGCTGCGGGCACTTTATGACCTCCCCCCAATGGTGAATAGGGTTAACTGAGGAAATACGGTAAGTAATATATTGGTTTCAAAAAAGTTAGGTATCATAATCCTTCCACAGCAGGAAGCCATTTTCTCAATCGCTATGCTTCTGAAACTCCACACTCCTCCACACACAGGTTGGTTGAAAGTAACAGTTGGATTATACAACATAGTAAAGCAGGAAATATTCGCTCAGAATCCACAGTCCTGCTAACTATAAAACGTAAATAAGGTACACTGTCTGAGTACCCAGCCACAGTCACGTGTTCATATGACGTGTTATTATAGAGATACGTAATCGCATAGTTACACTGTAGCAATACAAAGATAATCAAATAACTGCATTCACGCGTGTACTTGTTAATCTGCTCAATCAGGTGACCCAGACTGAACTTGAGTATAAACGTTTGTAGAGCATTTTATTTTATTTAATTTGAAATTTAAAACTTGAAAAAAATATTTTATCGTAAATGATCGTTTAAGCCCCGACAAGCTTATTTGTCAACAAAAACGCGTATCGGGGTGGGAACTTATAGATATTTTCACACGTTTTTGTAGAATAATATTTTATTTACAGTTCAGCTGTTATTTTTAATCTTAGGCATGACCTATATACCGATATAGATACTTTGTGGTATGTCTGGAATAAGTAAGGCAACAAACGAAGACATTAACGTCATCACTTAGAATTATTAATACTAGTTTCAAGCACCCTCCTTGTATTAAAAATGTAGAAAGATAGAAACAGCAGAACAAGTTATGCAGAAAAATGGTATAGCTTATTGAATTTGAAGAATCTGACGCAGAGAAGTGTTTTAGAAAAAAATAGCGAAATAAATTTTTTCAAGCAAACAAAATTTTGATGACGTCATCATTTTCCACGTGACTAAAAATTCAAGAATCGATAACAGCAGAATTTTTCGCAAGACCTATAGATTTATGTTTTCATGTTAGGTCTGTAGTATCGGAGCCTATAAAACATTTCCATTTTATACAATATATCCATTTGAATATTTGAACATTTTTTGAAAAGCACTTCCTACCATCTTCCCTTGGTCCAAGTTTCAATTATGTTTTTGCAAGGTGTTATTTCGTTTTACTTCTAAAGAAATTATATAAAGTGAATTAAAGCAACGTAGCTACGTTTTAAATGTCTCATTTTTACCTCTACTTTTGTCCGCCGTGTATATAACAAGAATTTGAGTATTTTTTTGTCCCTGATGTACGATAACAAACATTTCCCCTAGAAAGAACGTTGTTTATTGAACACACGACGTCGGGACAACGTCGTAACAACGTCAAACGACGGTTTTCATATCAAAATAAGAGACCTACTAGGGCCTTTTATTTCATAAATATCTTTCTGACTACAGGTAAATCCCTTTGTTGTAAGAATGCACGCTGTCTATTCTCTCTCATATATCTTTGTTTTCTCCCGAATCCTTCAAAGAATGCTAAGGGTTTTGTTTACCTATCATTGTTTCATAGTGTACATACTCTATGACTGATAAAATGCGTCATCGAAATGAATTGTGGTTCCACCATTTAGTGATGACGAAGAAAAAAATGTTTTTTTTTATCAAACTAGCTACATGGTTTTCTTATATTATTGAGAAGTTAAAATCTCAAAAATGATATATGGTTGTTTCTTACTGTTTGCAAATGTGTTTCATTTCATTTTCTTTTTTTACCTAAATTCAGAATTCTTTCTTATAATGCTATTTCTTAATTAAAAAAAAGATGTATAAAATCATATAATGAAATTAAGAATGTAATTACTTTCAATAAACAAGGTATCCATACAAAAATAAATTAACATCATGTATTCAGAACTAGCCTACCGTAAATGTTCCAATTAACGCCCACGTCCAGATAGCTCCTAATTCCATGGTCCTATATTCGGTATGACATAATAAAGGGCTTCATAAAGCAAGGGGGAAATAAGCCCCCCTCTCCTGCAAATAGGCTTACCAAAAAGGTCTCATGACTTATATAAGCCCAGTCGGTTGTGCTTATCCGCGGGTTTTATGACTCAAAGTTGAATACACTTTTTAGTCCTTAACAAAAATATCATCAGATCCTATGAGTTATATTGTGGTTTGTAGAAATTGTAGACATTGGGTATACTTTTATTTACCTCAATAACAATGTACTCAAATCGCTAGTTAAATAAAGAAAAAAACTATTAATTCTTCCGGCAGATCTAAGGTAAAGGCTCATGACTCATGCTTTTCCTTATCTCTCATTCAATACCAGTTCATTATGGTGTTCTTATTGAGAAAGAAGTTTGTGATGCTGAGCCCAACATATATCTGTAGAGACAAGAAATAAAAACTGAATGGTAAACTCTTTAACAAATTTTAATCTTCTTAAGGGTTAAATGCAAGTTTGCGTTATTATTTTGTGTTAAGCAAGACCCAGGGTATCTTTATTCAATTAATCTGGAGCATCCAATAAGCGAGAGGAGAAGATTGTTAATTTTCGAAATTCCACACCCCCCTCCTGCTGTTATTCCACCCCCTGCTGTTAACTTTTTAAGAAATCAACAACAACGTAAATCAGACAGCTCGCTTAAAAACTAATTCCGACCCTCCCGCTTAATAAACTTGGAATAACTTCTACCTCTCTTCTCGCTTATTTTTACCCTTTCACTTATCTGATACTACGGGGTACGTACTACTCTCCTCCCATTAGACATGGTGACACAAACATTTGTCAAATCCGACAAAACGACGGAGTCGTCCAAAATGAATAATGACCATATCGTGACAAATATATTTATATTAATTAAATATTATTTATTTTCTTACCAAACGTCAAGGAATCGTTTACATAGGAACAGAAAGTTTCTAATATTAATATTTTCGACGGCAACAGCTTAGACATACTTTTTCAAAAAAGTATAGTAAATCATTCCCAGTTATTGCAACCGGTATCGAACCGACAGTTTAATCGAACTTTCATTTGTATTGTTTTCCTTCCCTTTAGTTTATTATACTTCACTTTATTGGAACCAATTACTGCCTCCTTTAGGCTTCAAAGCACACTCAAAGCACGTGGTCGTTTCAATGAATATTGTTTGCAAATTAGAACACAGCAAATTACTACAAACTATTTTAAAAGTTGATTTACCGTATATGATCTAATTAACGCCTTCCCAGTTTAGGGTGGGCGTTAACTAGAACATTAAACGGCTGAGTAACCTCTTATCAGATTCTGAACCAGTATTGCATTTCTCTAACCTTACCTTACCCGCGACCGTCTTTCACCCCTCATATCTCCTAAAATATTGGCCCAAATCACTTGTATGACTTTCTCAAAGATTACCCGAGGATCATTTCTCCATCTCCATGATTTCTCATATGATTTTGAAAAATAATTTCGGCGTATTTTGCTGACTTCAGCCAAACTATGCAAAAATTGGCTTAAAAGTGGAAGAAGAAAAGTGGCCTAAAAAATAAAAAAACTAGTTATTTTTATAGCAAAGAAATTGTTTTTGAGGGCTAATGCGAGGGTATTACCACTTAGAAGCATATACTAAAAATATTGCAAAAATATAATTTTCATATACATCATATCGAAAAAACGCTGACGTCAGCGTAATTATGATAGTAATAGTCTGTTTTGTTTTGCTTCAAATTGTTTCTAATTGATCGAAGTAAGTTAGTGGAAAGCTTCGACCATATTTTACCAGGCCTTTCAGCCATCCCCCTGGGTGTGGGATTTTCAAAAATGTCCGGCTAAGGTAGGGTTGGGAGGGGTGTTAATTAGAATGGGACGTTAATTTGGACGTGGTCGTTAATTGAAACATTTGTGGTATGATATACCTCCATGCTAAAACTGCTTAATCAACGTCTCCGTTACAAGTAACTTAGGTACCCAAGGGGGGTCTTAGGACAAATTCGTTCAAATGAAATTAGTGAATGTAGAAAACTGCATCTTAACTGTACCTATGAATGAATTTGTTTCTGTTCGATTTGTCTACTGACGTCAGCGTTTTTTTAAAAATGCTGATGTTTTTCACTCGATGATTATTAAAATCACAGTTCCTTGCTCACCATAATATTGACCAATTATATATCTTTTTGGCAAATTTAGCATTTCGTTTTGGATGAAAATTGGTATGTGACCTAATTTGAAACCGCTAATTCCAAATCATCCATGCCGTTAAGGTTGATTTCAAAATGGCGGCCAATTTTAATTGGAAATTATTCTCAGTTTCATGGTCAATATAAACAGAATGCCTAGACATAACGACTAACTTAGGCTGTATCTGGTCATTAAAATCTCTTTTGACTCAATACTGGTCATTTTTAGTTGATCATCTGCAATCAAAACAAGGATAGAGGCAAAAATTTGAGAGACACTTTTTGGAAAAAAAATTAGTTTTCAAGCATGATGGAGGAACTGATGAGGAACCAAAAGTAGCTTTCTCCAACCACTCAAAAATGACTTGCAAGACAAGTATTTAATCTGTTTGTCAAAACCTGTCAATTCGCCATATTTAAAACACTAAAAATGGGTTAAATAATTCTCACCGAAAATAAAACCTCGCCAAAATCGAGACTTTTAAGACAATATATACTTTGTATGCATATTAGTCTAACAATGCCAAACTGTATGGCTTACAACTATATTTGTTTACATTCTCTTTTCTAGCTTTATATTTCGTTATACTTTTCTCAAAATAGTTTGAGGAAACTCAGCGAGATAAATGCGAATCTAAATCTAATGTCTATTCCCCAGAACTTGCGAGGAAGCATTTTCATTGGTTCTAGGTAACTCAAATATTGGCGATACATAGATTGGCTTATTTTTGAATAATCAGCGATGTTTAAATATCTATTTTAATGTTTAAAATATTTCTTAGCCACAAAAATGATAAAGAATCAGACTAGGCAAATTTTATCACAGTGGTATCTGCAAGTAATCTTAAGGGAGTTTCACAAACTGCTTCTCGTTCTAGAACTTTCTCTTTAAAACACAATCAAGAAATTGGGGAAAGAAGTTTGGTTTTTTCAGACTATACCCATACATATACTACATAAGTGGGTGGCACCAAAATAAACTTAATGTGCAACCTGATTTTGATTCTCTCACGATATAGTATACTTTAATTCTAGAAACTGCCACTACAAAAACTTTGCAAATTTTGCAAGATAATCAAAAGTGCTTCAGTACCAAAAATCTTTACGCAAAAAAAAAGAAATGTATTCATTTGCGAAAGTTTATCCTTCCAAATTAGGATATAGGCACTTGTCTGTATTTGGGGAATTTGATAATGGACAATTATGACATAAATAGATGGTGTACTGTATCAAATTTATTCTCTTCCTTTTTGCCTTCCACGATTATAGGAGAATGACCTTCTGTTACTATTCTTAGAACTAAATACAAAAGCAATTCTTTTTCCGCGAAATTTATTCAAAACATTGCCCTTTCGCAAAAGTTTATGCTTGAAAAATTTGTTTAGCTTATGCATTTGCAAATTATGGTCAATAAATTTTTGTAGTTTATCCATTCAGGAAAGTGCACTCGTAAAACCTAATTTTTGTGAATTTGTGTTCTCGCAAAAGTTTCTCCCACAAAAGTTTCTATCATTAGTACAGTATCAAATATTAAACAGTTTTGGTATGGCAAATTCTGTAACTTTTCCAAACCCTAGTTAGAGAATTCTAAATTGTTAGCAACATTTACATACATCCCCTGAATTGGATTCAAACCGGTTGAGTAGAAAATATTTCAGTAGTGTCCAGATATATACTACTGATGTATACCTTGTTTACACGGCAATGGCTAAACCAATCTCACTGTGGTACTGCTAAGGCAGATTCATTAAAAACAAAAATAAATCATTAAAGCATCATTAAATTGTATCAACGCAACTTATCATGACATCATAATAACAAGTGATTTACAAAAATAATCAGAAATGTTTAACAAGAGCAGAAAATGGCCTAATTTTGCGTTAAACAATTTGGGATGTTAACCAGTATGAAATCTTTTCTAATATTTGAAGGGAAGAAACTTTCACGAGGCAGCAAATTTGCAAAATATTTGAAATAAACTTTGGAGAATAGATGATTTCCTAATATTCCGCATCAAGGAAATAAGAATTGCGAATAAGTGAATGCAGGAAATAAGTAATTCTTTAGATATAAAGTGTGATCAATACATGATATTGACACGCGTACGTTCGTTGTACTGTTTATTGTTATATGTCACTGCATATTTTTTGTGTGTTATTTGTCATTTTAATTTGTTTACAAGTTCGGTAGAGAACAACTCCGTTATACAAAATGGACTTTGCCCTTTACCGTTCTGCGTTCTGTATTATATATTGTTTCCATGGTGTTATATGTTTGTTGTCCTATGTGTAAAATTAAACATTATGTACATAGTTCGAACTTTACTGTAAAAAATTGTACGTTTATAATGTCTAGCAGTGGCTAGACGAAATATCCGCTAAAAAATGAGATCTAAAACGACACTTCTCGTCTTTATTTTTTGTAAATAAAAATAGATTTCCACGAATAAGGAGAGAACACACGAGAAAAAAATGGTACAAGAAATTGTGATAAAAGTGACCTGGACACAGACAGAAGAGAAGCTTTTTTCAGAAAAGCCGAATTCTTAATTTTACAGATCATTCTATAATTAAAAACATAAGAATAATCATGTAAAATTTAAGCCAAAACGGCCATAATTTTATCATTGGTTTGCTTGTTTATCTTTTAAGTAACTACCCCATGTAGTATCCCATAAGAATGATATAGATCTGTTTTCTGCCTTACGGTATTGAGTCTGGTCTTCATTTTTTAAATTTTGGACTAACAATATTCTTTTTGGCCAGATTTTGACCAAATTTTAGCCACAAATTAAAAGAGTGCTTCTTTGTTAAAAAGAATTGGAAAATACTTTTTTGGACACATTTTTGCCAAGAATTAGAAGTGCTTCGTTTTTGATGAACATTGGTATGTGACCAAATTTGATGGTACTACTTCCAAATCTGATAATAATTTTTTAAACTTCGGATCAAAAATACCCTTTTTGGCCACATTCTGCCAAAAATTAAAATTGCTTCGTTTTTTATGAAAATTGGTATGTGACCAAGTTTGATGGTGCTGATTTCAAATTGATATCAATATTTCAAAATTCGAACAAAAAATACCTCCTTTTTGTCAAACTTTTGTTCAAAAAAAGAGAGTGCTTTGTTTTTTATAAAAAGTGGAACATGACAAAATTTAACACACCAAAAAATACAAAGGCTGAAAGGAGAACACAGAGGATTAGTGACCTGGTTACCGTGTGCATATATGTAAGACAGTTTTCGTTTGTTTGGTTCAGCTGGCCTTTGTCCGATCTTGTCTGTAAAAAAGTTTTCCCTGGCAAACATAGTGGAACATTCACGCTTTGCACTCTTTAAACTACTGGTTCTAACCATTTTCCTATATCCTTTGTATGTTCGATGTACATTGATGGAGTAATAGACCTTTTCACAAAACAATAAAAATGTGGCGTTTGTAGCTCAAAGTAGAACTTGTTACAATGTAGTAACTCCCTTTTTGAGTAATGACTGGAGGTCACTGCACAAAAAGGAGGTTATTGCATTGTAACAAGTTCTACTTTGTCTCGTTTTCACTGCTTTGTAGAAAGGTATATTAGAGAAAATCTAAGTTTAAAATATGGTTACAATCCATCAAAGTGCAAGAACTTGTGCAAAGTTCGCAATAAAGACGCTAGATCAACGTTCTCCGATGAACAGGTATTTACATACTGGCCAGGAATGTTGATTGGATGTCGCATGATCAACATGTGGCTACTAGTTTACAATATATTATATTCAAGGGGACACTCATATCATTCTAAATAGCTTTTTTACATATACTATTTATTTCTTTAGTTAAAACAGATGTATTTGATATTTTTCTGGAAACTATATAATTTACTATGACTGAATAGCCTTCGATAGTGTAGTGGTGTCCACTTTGGGACTTCACGCCACACTAAAGTGCTTTCAACGCTAGGATCTATTAAACCTCCATGAGTTAACGTAGTTGACAGATGACATGGAGAGTCACTTAACATTGTGGATAATGGTATGAGGATAGTACAACTTTCCATTGCTTACTTACTTGTATGCAGTTGTACAGAAACAGAAAGCATTTCTTTTTATATGTATTCACTCTTGTCCTAAATCATTCATATTTTCCGGTATGCTTTCATTTTGAGAAGTAGAGTGTGTAGTTATCGCAGTTAGTGCAGTCACTACGCGTGCTAGTTATCGCAGTTAGTGCAGTCACTACGCGTGCTAGTTATCGCAGTTAGCGCAGTCACTACGCGTGCTGCTCAAACAATTAAGAAGATAAGTACAGTATTCACTCACCAAATAACTTGTAACCACCTCTTGAAACTTTGTAAAGTACTTTTGATTTTCCACCGCACCTAGTTCACTGTTGTTTTCTCTGCGTTGTCTCTATTTCACAACAGTATAGACTATAACCTACATGCATACGTATTGAATTATCGAGACACGAAGGTGTGAATTCCTGAATAAATTCCTGAAAAATCATTAACAAATTGATCAAAAGTTTGCCAAAATGGTACCGGAAATGTGCAGAGGGCATTTTGCCGTCTGGATAAAGCTTGATGTCAGACGCACACATCATTCCATGTTTGACATGGAAAGACGCAAATATTAATAGACAAAATAAAACAAGATTAACCGCATGTATTGAAACAAAATAAATCATAGTCGGGAATGTTCATTTGCATATCGTTATACTAGAACTGTCGAAAAAGTGAAACCCGGAGGTCCAAGTATTGTGTCAGTTTTAACATTTCACAAAGAAACAACGATATCCTCGTTTGAAAAATAAATAGTGTTATTTTAATGCGCATGCGCATTAAACCATGCGCATATAAAATATAAAATATAATTGGAATTATGCTATATATAGTGAAATAGCTATGTATAAAAATAAACTAAAGGCATAAGTCATGGTTACAAAATGTTATTTGACAACTAACATAAGGAGTATAAATACATTTGAATTTGTGGTTTTAGGAAAGAATTTTGAATCGGTCTCTGTGCCGTTGCCGTTTGAAAAATACTTCATGTTGTTTTAATACGCATGTCCGAACTCTAAGTACGTCTAAATTCGGCTTTTATGTCAGAATTTCGAATCGGTTTTTGTGTTTCACAAAGAAACATTGATATTCTCGTTTGAAAAAATGAAGTTATTTTCACACGCATGCGCATTGTTCGGACCGGTTGGTTAACCACAGTTGTATTGTAAACTTTTTATTTGTATACAGTCTCCTTATATTAAGTGGAAAGTTCAACAACAGTTTCAAAATAAGATTTGACTTTTATTTGCTTATTTATTATAATTGAGGTTTAGATCTTAGTTTTAGGCGTCTAAGAATTGAGAAAAAATCCTAATTCCGTGCGATGTATCGTATTTTGAAAAATCTTTCACAGATCTGATCTGGAAAATATTAAGGGTCTCGAATCCCGGGTCTCTGGTCTCGGGTCTCAGTTACAAATAGTACGTACAACAACAATGAGAATACCGTTGATGACATTTGTATAGATTTTGTGAAGTCTCGTTTTATCTTAAACCACTAGCTAGGTCACGTATTGTATTAAATATGTTGTGGTTATAGTCTTTTCAAAATCTTCTCTTCTTGTTGAAAAACCATTGTCCAGGTTTCTCAGCTTCAGAGGTTGAGAGACTTTCGGACTTTTTTGTTGATTTTCTTGAGATTGGGAAACATCATTGCTTCTCGAGTCATTCTTCTTTTCTCATATTGATTTGTGCTTTCTCATATCAATTACAATCACCGACGTAAGTTATCGATAAAAATCTCAAGGTTCCCCCCTCCCCCCACCTTCAATGTTGATTTTCTGCAAATATGAAAACCAACATTGAATTGAGGGGGAAGGGGGTATGTGATAGGGGAAGGAGGATGGAATATTAGACTTTGTATTTTTATCATAATTTACGTCCGTGATTGTACTTCTACGGTAGCACTAGTGATAAACCTGTTATACAGTTCGTCAATTCGTAAAAAAAATATCACTTCACAAAAAAATAATCACTTCAAATTACTTTTTTTTGTGAAGTGATTTTTTTTTTTTTTGAAGTGATTATTTGTTTTTTGAAGTGATTTTTTTTTGTGAAGTGATTTTTTTTTTACCAGAAGCAAATTTCTTTCTACCATAAGTGCAATAATTACGTGGCACTAAATGGGCTTCCGTAATTATATGACTAAATGTTCAGTTATATTTATATCACTATATGATTCAGATACAATATATCTAATATCCCATTCACACCAAGTAAATCAGGTCAGCCAGTCTTTTCAAAATTTCCCATCAAAACATTTGCAACAATCTTTTGATATGTAGACCAACTGTACATAGGCTAGCTAACCGTTCTTTAAAGCATAAAGTTGCTTAACAGTTGTTAAATATTTCGATATATATTTACTTTTGAAAGGTTGATAATAGAAAGGCATGATTCTAGGACTTTATAATGCGCAGGTAGAAATATATTACACATAGATTTGTTACAGAAAAAGGCAATACAAGGCAATGTAGCAAAAAATACAAGGCAATGCAGCAATTCAAATTGACATACAAATGTAAGGGAGTTACTTATCATTAATATCGAGTACAACATTTAGTTGTTAACCCTATATATGGTATGTGCTTTCTTAGATTGCTTTTTACAAGGGGTGGAAATACTTAGCAACTTCTGAACAGCTTGCAATGATAAGCTGAAGTTGCACACTCATACTACTTGTTCTCGTCAAGATTTTGGTAAATTCAAATTTTTGATGATCTCATCAATAGATCTGTGACGTCATTTCTACAAGGAAAATTTCTGAGTTTTCCTCCGAAAAATAGTTAGCGTACTAAAATTAATTAAAATCTTTATTAATCTATTTTGTTACATCCAGGAAATGATTTTCTATTGTGTTTGCGGTTATAAATCGACATTAGGTTTTTTCAATAGTCCTCTTCATAAAACAATGAAAATGAGGCGTTCGTTGTTCAAAGTAGAACTTGTTACAATGCAATAATTTCCTTTGTGGGCAGTGACGAAGGTCAATCGTTTAAGCAAAATTATGAGGTTGGTGATATGATTTCCTTTTTTTTGCATAAAGCGCTAAATCTGCAGCATTTTTCTATCAAGTTGTTCTGACAAATGATGACAAACAACTTATGATTAGGTCGACATTTTTATTCTAAATTTTCAGAGATTATGTGAAATAGATATAAACTAAAAGTCACAAGGTATCAATATAGCGGTAATTGAAACAAAATTCATGGGATAAACCATGAGGGGAGGCAATTCGTCCCCCATACCAAAAAAGGTATAGACGAAATTATTCTCAGTTGCCAATACTTCTACATTTCATTTTTTTTAACATAGTAGTATATGACAGGGAGTGTGTTAAATAAGTTAATATTAAATCTATACCACATTGCATATCATATATCCTTCGCCACTCTTACGAACTTTATAAAGTCTAGGGCTTATTGTTTGGAGGTTTACTGTATCTTAAATTTGGTGTACATGATTTCACCCCGATGGGCATAGTTTCGTTCTGAAGATTAATAATAGCATATAACTCTCCATCATAGAGATCTTTTTTTCTGTTAGTACTGGCGGGAGGCGGATTCTACCCCAATTGAAGCACCATAATAGCCCCTATATGTTGCTAAGACTTTCCAACATTTAACGGTCATCTACTGATCATTATTTCTTGGTCATAACCTGAAGCCATGTTTACGTGGGAAATATTTTAAAAATCATTAATTCGTTGGTTTAATTAAGATTGGTCACAAGAAGAATCCGTTTTTCTAGACTTTCGGATGAAAACATTGGTATTTTGCAAGATTTTCGTTCAAAATTTATAGAACTCTTAATCGCAATTCTAAGAAAACGCTGTTTTTAAGGAAAATTTACTACTAGCCGTAAAAAAGTTATGGAGGGCAGGCAAATCTTGCTAAAAAACTAAAAAGGCCAGTACTAATAGGGTTAGAGGGAAGTATTTAACTCGTAGTCACTCGTAGTAAGCCGTTTTCATTTGTAGTAAGCCGGTTCCATTCGCAGTCTCTCGTAGTTATTCGTAGTCCCACTCGTAGTCATTCGTAGTCCCATTCCTAGTCACTCGTAGTCATTGTAGTCCAATTCGTGTTCACTCGTAGTTACTCGTAGTCATTGTAGTCTCATTCATGTTCACTCGTAGTCATTGTAGTCCAATTCGTGTTCACTCGTAGTTACTCGTAGTCATTGTAGTCCTATTCGTGTTCACTCGTAGTCACTCGTAGTTATTTGCAGTTACTCGTCTTTCTTTTTATAACTTGCCCAAAAGATCTATTTGACCTTGATTAAAACAGAATATGCTTATTTTGAAATACGTCTTTTTAGCTTTTATGGTCATATCTTATTATTACTATTTGTTGAAAAGTTATTTTCAAGGAATATTATTATTTGGACCTTTGGTTTGAGCGTACAGACTATCCTTAATATCGAAACCCGATGAAGATCAAGCCACCTGGTCGTCATACGTTTCTATTAATTACTCATAGGTACGTAGCTAATCATATGCATCTATGATTTATAGCTATCGGATCGAATCCAACGGTGCTCATTTGATTGTTCTAAAGGCCTTTTTCCATTGGAAGATCTTTACTGCTCGGGCGGGAAAATCCCGCGGGGAATTTATTTCGAGCATGCGTATTTGTGAAAAAATCTCGATTTATTTACAAATACGCATGCTCGAAATAAATTCCGCACAGGATTTTCCCGCCCGAGCAGTAAAAACCTCCGAATGGAAAACGGCCTTAACGTCAAAACAACGTCTTTTTTTACTTTGAAAAAACGTCACGTGTCCATTGGGACAGCTTTGTTCATTGTTTTCATATTAGCATTGTTTAGTTTTCATTTACAACAAGCAATGTGTGTGGCGGATGGATGTTAAAGTATATCCAAAGAAGAGCGGAGTATGTAACCTGCATTCCATCTACATAATCACTCTGTTTGAGAAAGCAACTGATCTATAATAATAATAACTAGGCGCATCTTTGCGTGAACAATCTCGCTTTCAATGCGTACTAGAATGTTTATACAATCATTTTAGTTTTAGCCGTGGAGAGAGTCTCTCTGGAAGAGGCTAAGCACTCTCTCCTTCGCTCCATTATAGGGCCCAAAGGACTTCAAGACAATACTAAATAAAAAACTATTTGCGTTTGAGATTCTTAGTCTTATCCAAATGGTAATTGATTTGTAATAACAAGATGTATTGTATATATGATCTTGTTTCAATTGTTTGCGTATTAAACATAATAACAGAATTTAATAGATTATTGTTTGATGAATAATTATTTGCTCTGAAGGCGAAGTGTGTAAAAAAAATTAACGTGATTTTATTTCCGGAATTAAACTTAAAAATAGACTTGTGTCTTGTGTGTTAAATCTACGACAAAACCACACACGTACATAAATCACAACATTGATCTTTGTAAGGCACTAGGGTAAACCTGAAAATAATGTACTGAATGTATGAACTATGAAATCGTTAGATCGGAACTCCAAACTAGTACAACAGATTCACCTCTAACACGAGATTGAAATATCAAAATACAACGATAAAATTATGAAACGAATCATTGACCATTTTGTCTCGTTGCTTGGCAGAAAAAGTTCGCTTTATAATTTTGCTAAGTTATAACAAGAATCTGTATATCAATTCTATGTTATTTATTTGGCGTAATCTTTACTTGCTCAACACGCTTCATGAAAAAAACCCATTGAAATCATAGTCACGGGAATATAACAGTTTAAAACTCAATGGCCATTATCCATATTGACTATAATGTTTTCCACGTTTCTACTCTCCCTGTATGAAACGCTGATAGCACTTAGTATATAATTCGAGCTTGCTTGGTATATATGCCGAGCCACATACACTACGAGAATTTATGCGGAAGGAAGGAGACAGGATTGGTATTTCAAACAATCTCGGTCTTCAGCGAGATTGAATAATATTAATTTTTATGTCACGTAGTACACAATTTACAATATACTTAAAAACTAATACAAGCCATCGGGTAAATAGTAAAATGCTCTGAACAAGTATAAAATATATATAAATCTTGCTACCTGCAAATTTTTAACCTTTATAGACGAAAGCTTGATTCCACGAGGTGAAGAATTCGCCGCGAAAGCCAAATAAAGACATTCCATTGGTAGGAACTGTCGTCACACATCGAGTGACGTACATTTCTACCAATAGAATGTCTACTTTTGGCTTTCACAGCGAAATTTTTGCCGTTCTGTTTGTATAATCTGAAAAGTTCAAGCGTTGTTCGGAAAAATATACATAACAAATATATCAGACGTTAATCACGCGGAATGAGCCAAATAAAACAAATAACAAAACTATCCTAGACCTTTCATGTTGATTCGTTGTTACGAAATTTTGAAAGAGATTGCGCAAAAACACCACAAAGCATTTAATAGGACACCAAAAAGTATTAATATCAGGTATTGAGAAACATCTGTGTTCTCAAGCACACACTGTATAGCCCCCCATCAAAACCTCGTTTATAGAAAAAATATCCGTAAGACAATACCATGCCATATGATGGAGACAAATGTATGTAATTATTGCGTAAACATGCCATATTATATATGAGATGTTGAAGAAGACAAAAAGAAAGGCAGACAAACCAAATAAAACAGATCATAACCTTAAAGTCGCATAATCACCCTACTTTGTCAAAATTCCAAAATCGATGTCAAGTTCATTATTGACAATTGCTGATCA
>JAULBZ010003654.1:0-16024 GCA_032360805.1 Neoturris breviconis
TCACAATGCATCGAAGAGTAAGTTAAAAATGATGGTATTAAATAAGACAGAAAAATTTAATATATCACAAGAAAAAGCTGACTTTGCCAGCGTTTTCCGTCAGACGTCGAGTTTGTGGAACAGGCTAATAATCCATGATTTAAATGTTTCATATTTTTTTGGAAAGAGAATATCGCTGTTTGTACTTCAAATTTCAAACGAAAGACACATTCTTAGAGTAATCTCATTAGTACGTCATGGACAGACGTACGTGAAGAACATGACTATTGATTTGAAAATAGTGACATCGATGTTTCTTTATGAAACACAGAGAACGATTGATTTGAAATTCTTTCCTAAAACCACAAATTTGAATGTATTTAGATAATGCGCATGCGCATTAAAATGAAAATATTTATTTATCAAACAAGGATATCGTTATTTCTTTGTAAAATATTAAAACCGATACAATATTTGGAGCGAAGAACGAATAAATATGCCAACGCTAAAATGTGGAATATCATAAATCTGGTCTGTAAAGTACGTATTTTCGCAAAATTTTGTTTAGGGTCTCGGGTCTCAGCTATGAACTTTAGGCTCACGGGACTCACTTTTCCAAAAACCTATTCTTTTATACAGAGAACTAAAAAAAGAGTGTATTATATAAATTAATTTGTAATAGACGAAGCACATAATATAATTTACAATATTCAAACACAACCCCCGTCTTTTAATATAGATTTTTAGACATTTGATGGACAGCACAGGATATAGTGGCATTCACATCATGCACACATAAGTAAAAGAGGTATACTTTTAAAGAGGAGTATCAGTAATCAGTAAATACAACATAAAGTCATTCTATATAAAAATTCATTGGTTAAAAGTAATAACTTTACCTTCGTGACGAAATTTATAACGGAAAAATAATTTTGACCTACTAATTTGTAACGGCAGACTAAAGATGGATTTCCTAGAGGCGAATTCTGAGCAAAATATCTGGGCTTGGATAGCCTGGGAAGGCCGTTGTTTGAATTTTAGCTAAACGTCAAAATCCGGGAGTTTTCTGGGAGTTTACAGTGGAATGCAACAGTTACGGCGGAATTGCAACCACAGCAATTATTTAAACAACAGCCTAGTAAAACTTGCTATCTGGTTGCAGAGCGTTTAGGTAAAAACTACGCACTATACGAGTAGTGATTACGGCAGTTTCAAACAATAACGAATAGAAATAAATATATACATAGCCTCGTTTTGAAACTAAATTATATTGTTTGAAAACAGAAGGAAATTTTGGATGTTTTTCAACCGTTGTGGCGCTGCTGTTTATGTGTTTATGTTGATATTTTTTTTGAAGAAGTCAGTTGGTTTTGCTGAGATTATACTACGTTCTTACTTTCTCTGGTGAAAGCGTAATATTCCGTCTCAAACGTAGTTGTAAAGAGAATCATAATGCACATGGGGTATAGTTTTGTTTTTGTGTAGTAACGTTGAATATTGGAAAAAAACATTTTTGCATCGGGAGTCATGTTGACAAATAACGATAGATACCAGATTTATGTTTAGGTACGCGGAGAAAACATTTGAAAGATACATGCACAAATATCGTATTACTTGTTTACAGTAGGGTTACCAGTCAGATTTGTGATTATATATGCACATTTTTGATATTCATTATGGTTTTACGACTCTACTTTAGTCTGAGTATCCTCCTCTCCCCCCCTTCCTTTACTTGTTCACTCCAATTAATTTTTTATATGCAAATAGGTATATGTATGGAGGTATTATGTTGATGTTTAGCTAGATAGCTTTATCATTAAATCTCACCTCGGCGAAGGAGAGTAAGATTTGTTCCCTATTCGACTTAAATAGCCCTCCCCCTCTCATATATAGTTTCATAACTTTTGAACGAATGGCTTTTATGACTAGAGATTTTGGGACTTATCATACAATTTATCATAAATCATTTTGTAAAAAATAAACGAGAGCAATAAGAACCAAAATTAATTAAATTGTATATTGTTGGATTGCCATTAAAACTATCCGAACTTAACATGATAATACGTTAGGCTGGATACTACATATATATTTACACTGAGAGTAGAAATCTTTCGACTGCCAAGCGGCCGTTAATTCAGACTAAACACAGCTCTTTTTTTGGATAACTGGTTGTTAACTAAATCTTTTGATGTGGTTTGTGAGGTTTACCTTTAATCCTCCTAGCATTATCATATTCATGAGTTTTTTTGTGACTATAATCTAGTCTGACTGACTCAGAAGTGATAGAATATATTCGCTTGTCAAAGGTCCTTTTAAAACTTTCACCTTTTCGCTCAAACGAAGAAATATAAAATGTATTTTGATGTTTTCTTTTTTATGTATTCTTTTCTACATTCACCTTCACATAGAGGATGCACAAAATCGAAAATGAGCTTGAGAATTTGAAGTTTGATCTGATCTCATGTTGGGTATACAAATTATAAAAACCCCATGTTTTCTTCCGCTGTGTTTTTTTTAGCATGCAATCTCTCTAGTCTTGGACATGCACAGTTTGATTTTTTATGGTTATAATATCTAAACTGCGCATGCTCAGATATGTTTCTATTGCGAATTCGCTCCTTAGAAATAACGCTTAATGTTTGTTTCCGTCAACAAGTTCATTTGTTGATGACTTGCGGATTGCGTGATATTCCACCCAACATGATCGGTAGAAATTTACTTCGCATCCGGCGTAACATCAATTTTTAACATTTATTTCGCAGCAAATCAACACGCCAGTTAGCTGGTATGTTATAAGGCTGATATCCACGAAGCGAAAGCCAAAAGATAGAAAAATCGACGTCACACCAAATGCTACTTCAATTTCTATAATTGATATCCTCTTTTGACTTTTTCCAAAGTCAAATTTAGGCAGAACATTCCGCTCGTAAGCCAAGAGAAGACATTCTATTGTTAGGAATTGACATCACACGTCGTGTGATGTCAATTCCTACCAGTGGAATGTCTTCTTTTGGCTTACGCACCGAATGTTCTGTCTAAAATAATTCAAACTTTAGAAATCAAAAGTATTGCACTACAATGGGAAACTTGCCGAAACCAGTATTTCCAATAGCGTTATTTGTATTTCAATTGATATTGCTTGGTTTATACGTAGCCTATGTCGATTACACGCCTGATGCAAAACTTGCAGATGCTGTCAATACTTATCCAAGTAAGTTTTATTAACTTATTACTTTGTGTTGTAGACAACCGTGTGACCAGGTTATCATTATTGTTATTCTTACGCCACAAGTATAGTTAATTTGAATATGAACAGTACTGAATACCCTGGTTTAGCACCCCAGTGCGCTTATTAATTTTTCGAGTGGCGCTTATATGAGAGAGGGCGCTTGTTAGATAAAAACTGTCCAAATTAGTGAACATACAATCATAATGATCGCACGTGACTTTTATTCACGCTAGATTTCAAATTTAATTTTCAATTTTTTCCTTCAAAATAAAAGAAACTAAATTCTAGCTATTTCAACAAAAACTGCAAGGTTGCATTTTAACGAGATTTTCCTGTGGGCATCCGACGTCTAATCAACGTTCAAAAGAGGTTGTTATGACCTCTAGACGAAATCTAGTCGTCTGAGCGATGTTCATTTGTCGTAGAGTGGCTTTTGGGTGCCATTGATCGGATTATTCGGTAATAATAATAATAATAATAATAGTAAGCATAACCGATCCATTATAAGATCTTTAACTGATTGTCCATTGGACAAAAACCTTGTTCAAAGTCCGCAGTAAAAAAAGCTAGGACAACGTTGTTAGACGCAGTTTCAGCGTCTTTCTTCCTAATTTTAAACATTTTTTTTCCCACTAGATATACTTTTTGAGACGGTTTCTAAGTGGAAATTTGATGAAACATGATTGAATAAATAATCTTTGAATAAAAAAGTTTAGACTAATTGGCGAGTGAACTTCTTTTGATTTTGGGCCTCTACCTGCATAAACAGACCATATATGGCAATATATAGTGTGCTTTCGCATCTATACCGATTGGTATTCGCCAGTCATGTCATAAATGAATTAACCCTATATATGCTGGACCTTTGAGGCTCCTCAAATCTGGGTGGAAAGGGGAGGAGCGGAATTTGCTTTGGATAAATCTTGCAAACAGATATATATATATAAAATTATTCTGTAGGCACACGACTTCGAATAAACGTTAAAACAACGTCGAAACGACGTCTAGAGGTTGTTCCGACGTCGTGTACCTACCGCACGTATATAACACAGAGTGAAGGATTACCGAAAACTGTTCCATATATTCACATATTTGGAGTGTTTATTATCATGTAATTTTCTTTCAGTGTTCCAAGATGTCCATGTCATGGTATTTGTTGGAATTGGGTTTCTCTTAACTTTCTTACGGAAATATGGATTTGGTGGCGTCTCATATAATTTAATGTTGGGAGCTATTGTTGTTCAATGGTCTACCCTTTTGAATGCATGGATAAGTCAAAGAGTTAAGCAAGAAGAGGGACATAATCCAGAATATGTGACAAGTATAAAAATCAACATTAACACGTAAGATAGTAGTGGTCGAAATAACGGTAAATAAAAACTGCGGAAGAGGGTTTATTTTAGCATAACATCAGAGATTGTAGCCTGAAATTATGTTGAATAATTTCTCCTGTCCACAGTACAGTGATTATTTACTCGTATTTCAATCACTTGCATAGTATTAAGTAATCTTTGCCGCCACACGACGTCAGAAAATATAAAACAACGCCAACGACGTTCCGACGTCGTGTGCACACTGAGATAGTTAGTTATATGAACCGAACAGACACTCAAAATGTTACATGCGTGGTAGATTTCTTCTGCATGGCCGAAAATTGTTGCCATCAATTTTGTCTTTAATGTTATTATGAAGATAAATATAACTTTTCTATGGAATAATCCAATGATCTCTTGAACAAGCCTGTTTTTACAAATTGCGAGATCACTAGCTACTACTCATTTGATAATAATCTAAACAAAGTTTAATAGTATCTGATCAACCAAGGCAGACGGAGAATATTGCTTAGGTCCATGTCATTGTATGTACCTAGTATCTCTCTGATTTAAGTAGTACTTTCCAAGTTATTATGAAAGAACTTGGTTTTAGGTTCCAATTTACGTCACAAAAGGGTACAAGCCTAATTGCTTACCCTTTGCATTCAATTCTCCAGTTGATTTTGGTTAAAAATTCAAAATTTCAGTCGAAAAAACGTGTTGGTTCTATTTATATACACTGAAAAAGCCTAGAAACTTCATTCAATTCTTCCCCTGGTGATTTGAGTTTAAAATACCAATTCTCACGCAAATAGGTAAATCGGTTATATTTTTAGCGGCCAAAACTCATTAAAAATAATAAAAATGGGCGAAGTAAATAAGGGACCAAATTTTTCTAAATATTTTGTATCATCCTGTTCTAGGTGATTTTGGGTTAGAAAAAAAAATCATCAGAAAATGCATAGGGCGTCTACTTTTATTGGGTCCCTCTAAGAGCCTGAAAATGGGCGTGTCGAATAAGCGAGGCAAATCTTTTTTAAGATGATTGATGCCATTTTGTGTTGCAACTAATTTCGGTGTATAACACTGAATGTCAGTCAAATACAAACGGATGTTCTATTTTTACATACCAATCCCCCAACATTCCTCAGGAGCGGGCCTATTTTTTGTGTGGGGAGGCTTAGACTTTTACTATTAATTTATTCCTTTCATGGTAAGATAAAGTCTATAATCAATAGTAGTTCTCCACAGGTAGTTGAGTACCCTGTTTCTATTTAGATTGATGGCTGGTGATTTTGCTGCGGCTACTGTGCTTATATCATTTTGTGGAATCATTGGAAGGACAAATCGGTTACAATTACTGATAGTAGCAATCATGGAACCTATATTTTATGCCATCAATGAAACTCTTATCTATGAATTTCTTGTCATAACAGATGTTGGAGGTTCTATCACGGTGCATTTATTTGGTGCATACTTTGGTATAGGGGTTGCGATAGCCATACAAAATGTCAAAGAGCATGAACGTGAATCATCCGTATATCATTCTGATCTTTTCTCTATGATTGGTACGATGACACATTTTTAATCTTTCTAAAATATGGCAGTATTCTTCGTCTATTATGCAAATAATGCTATAAACGAAAGAAGGTAGAAAACTGCCCGTACCTCAATAGACCTATTAACAAATACATGACGAGGTGTTGGCCGCTCAAAGTAGAACTTAATGCAATGCAATAACTTTATTTTTGTGCACTGATGCATTGATCAATATAGGCAACTGAAGACAATGAATGAGGAGGCTTTGATAATAGGTTTTAACGTGGATTTCCACTTAGCAAAAATATTCCCATAATAGGACATTCCATTAATAGAAATCGACGTTACACCATTTGTGACGTCAATGTCTACCAAAGGAATATCTTTTTGGGGGGCTTTTGGTAATCTGCCTTTTGGTCTCAAAAATCAATCCTACTCCAAACTGATTACTTACTCTCATTTCTGCAACTGCAACATCAAAATAAAATAAAACATTATTTCACCACCGTTTGTTCATTCTTCCCATACCTAAAAATGCCTTCGACATTCTTTTCTTACCTTTCTTGTGTATCATGTACATCATTTACTGACTATGTTTAGGTACATTATTCTTATGGGTGTTCTGGCCATCCTTTAATGCTGCTTTAGTTGGTGGGTTACCTAATCAACAAAACAGAGCATTAGTCAATACATATTTCTCTCTTGCTGGTTGTGTTACCATGACGTTCATTACATCAACACTTGTAACTAAGAAGTATAAGCTTAACATGGTAAGTAACTCACAAACACGGTGTAAAAGACTTCCTATTGTAGCTGGTTTGTTATTCTGTACAGAGAAATACAGACCCCGAGGGCGATAATAAAGATTGAGCTTGCTAGGTCTGTATATTGACCGAGGTTAGGATAACAAAAAAATTGTATTGGACTATTAACTGCCAGAATATTTGAAAAAAATAAAAGTTTCAAAAAGGTATTTTTAAAGGTCTGTAGAACACATTTTACACATGCAAATGAAAATGAAAACATGTAAAAAAAATTCGCTAGTAACGAAAAGTTGTGTTTATTATCTATCATAGCGAAAATATATTTTGCAATAACAAGGAGAGCGTTACACATATACGTTAAAACTGCCGATGGTTTTGTAGTTGTTTCACGCAATTTAGTTCATCTGGTTGATCTGGTTAATTTCATCGACCGATACAAATACAGCCAGAGTAGCATGAATATTTTTCGAACTGAATGATTAGTCTTAAATGTTTTTGTTTACGCTTTGTTTAGGGTTTAAGCTACCATTGTGGTTGCTAAGAAACAGAATTGATACCGGTCTGTGCAAAGCCCGTAGTACAGAATTTTAAGCCACAAATTCGCGCATTTTCCGTATTACTCAGTATGACTGATATCTCCCTATTTTAATTATGTGTCGTCATATGTGGCTTTACTGCTGATTTTGAAAGAATTTTGCCAACTGAGAGTTTCTCATAAACAATAAATTCATCTTTGATTAATTTCAAACCTATTATAATTATTATTACTCAGGTGCACATCCAAAATGCTACTTTAGCAGGTGGGGTAGTAGTTGGTGCAACAGCCGATTTAATGTTGAAACCATGGGTTGCCATTTTGCTTGGAATGATGGCTGGGGTTATAAGTACACTTGGTTTTTCTTACCTCACGGTAAGTACTTATTTTGTGACGTCATTTCTCTTTATTGAAAACAATATTATTCAACTATGAACGTATGTAATAACAAAAGGTTAAATTCCACTAATTTGCAGTATCAAATAAGCGGGCAAAGATGCTTATTACCCCCTCCCCTCCCATTAAATCACCAACAACGTAAAACAGTCAACTTGTAAAAAAAGTTATACTACACGCACGTTAAAAATAACAAAGTTTGAATAATTTAGTAAAATACTATTGTTTTCATGTTCAAATTTTCAGAATATTTTACTACTGTAGCTACAGAATTAACTTTGACTATTTTGACATGGATCCGTATAACTCCGTATAACTCCGTATACAGATTGTCTAGTGCCACATGGCAGCTCACAGTATGTGGAGTTAGCTACAAGTGACCACTATCGGCTTTTACACTATGTAAATATTTGGCATATTGTTTATTTTTATGTAGCCATTTTTGCGTAAAAGATTACGTATTCATGACATGTGTGGCATCAACAATTTACATGGAATGCCGGGTATACTTGCTGGAATTGCTGGTGCTGTTGCTGCTGCAACTATTGATAAAGAGGACTATCCTCCAGGAGAGTAAGGATGGTTTGATTTCCATTAGACGGATATTCCTATCGAAATCCAAATGAAGACACTTTATTGGTAGATATTAATGTCGCATAACGTGTGACGGCAAATGCAACCAATCAAAAGTCTTATTTTGACTTTGATACGAAATCAACCTTAATTATATTTTATAGCTAGCTAGTGACGTGGATTTTAATTATTAGATTGCATAGTTTCGTAAGAGCAATATATGCAATCATGCTGAACATATATTGAGACTTGAGAATTTAACGATGGTTCCATGGTAAGGCAATTGGTCATCTTAGAAACTAAGGTTCAGGGTATAAAAAGAAATACCTCAGTGTATATATATTTTATAAAAGCATTATAGGGTTCTTTTTACCGTACATTGCTCGGTTGGTGGCTAGCAGATCCGCGGCTCCCTTTCACCCTCCACATCTCCTAAAGTACTTGTCCAAATCACTTGAAATTTGATGAGTTTTTCACAACTTTTCAGGGAATCATTTTCCATATAATGTTTATAAAAAGTTATTGCGTATTTTGCTGACGTTGGCAAAAATATACAAAAAATTGGCTAAAAAATGAAAGAAGAAGAGTAGAAATAGAACAAAATTTATTCGTAGAAAGTTCCAAGTTCTTTGCATTACCCAAACAGATTTTACTAAGGGAGCGAGACTAATAGGACTAACCCGTACCACCATGTCAATAACTAATTATGAATAGTTTTTCAACTATTACACAATAAAAACCATTGTAATGCCTTGTTGACCAAAATAATACTGTACTTAAAGAATGTTTTCTTGAAAATTTCCGGTCCTGAACGGCAAAGGTGGTCCTTGGTCCGTTTAGAGAAGCTTTTTGGAAAAAGCTTTTGGTCAGCAGTTTTCAAATACAATAACATGAAAAGTCACTAATTTTAGGCCCAATACAATTAGCGTACCAGAAGTTATACGGAAATTTTGGGGGTTGTGGTACAAAGTACTCCCCCCTTTTGGGTAAATAGGGTTAATAAAGGTAAATAAAGTGTGGGGAAATTTCTGGCTTAGAATATTTTTTTGCTAAATGTTCACTCTTTTCATTAAATGAGTTCTTTTTTCAAACCGTTCCTGATTTGCGCTAAGACCCTAACCCCAACATAGACTTTTGCTATATTTTATCTGCGATCACTTTGAAGAAAATGTTTATTTTGTAACTAAGGATATAGCAACTAAGTATTTGACAGGTAATAAAAGTGTTCAAAAAAATATATTTTACTTTTGCTAGAAGAAAGCCATGGAAATTGGTTCTGAAATATCTGCTTTCAAATGAGATAAATAAGCTATCCATTATGTGATGTATATTACTAACAGATGTCAAAATAAAAATTCAAAGCGTTTGATAGAGAAAAGATATCATAAATGAACAGCCATTTATTTACTTCGTAAAAATTTAAAATAAAACAAAACATAAACATAAACGCTGCACCTACAATATAATGCCAATCATATAATTTTGGGAGTCTTTTAACCCGGGGGCATGGGTACAATGTACCACACCCCAATAACTTTCGAACTACTGCTCTGTTTTGCTTGGAACTTGGTCACAATATACCACAGGCTCTCTACTATCTGAAAATGTAATAAAAATTTGCATACGTCATCATTTCATGCAGAATGTGAGTATCCAACTCCAGTACTCGTGAAAACCTGACTTGAAAGGTGAAAATGGAAATTTCAGTAGAACAATTGATTGATAATATTGTTATATTTGCTAATTATGAATGTTTTATTAACTATTACATAATAATAAGCCTTTGTATTTCTTTGTAGACCAAATTTAAACACATTTTTTTAAAGATTTTCGGTCCCGAGCCAAAAGTGGTCCTGGGTCCGTTTGGAGAAAATCTTGGAAAAACTTTCTTGGAAAGTTTTTTCAAACACAATAACGTGAACAGTCACCAAATTTAAAATTATTTAAATACGATGGATCAGAAGTTATACGGGGTAAATAGGGTTAAGTTTACTTCCAAAAACCACAAGCATTGTGAAAGCAATATTAACCACACTGTCTTGCTATCCAATGACTCGGTTGATGTATGATGACCTAGTTCCCAAGAGTTTACGGATGTTTTAGTTTTGTCCGTATCCCGACCTCCGTTGCAGGAAAAAGCGGTTTTTTCGCATGCGCTAGGTGAAACTATTTCTTTGCTTGTAAAGTAATAAAGTTAGTGAAGCGACTGTATTTTTGGTAATTGGGGTGTAATCATACACTGCTCACCTTGGTTATTTTAAAGAAATGCAAAAAGAGTATTTCGTATTTCTATAGTTAGTTGTACTTTCTGATATAAAGCCGGATTTCCACTTAAAAATGCTATACGCGAATCGACACGTGCTACTAAGAGTTTACCATATGCACAAAAAAGCTCTTAAAATGAAACCCATTCCTCCCCCGGCTCAAATAGGGTTAACAGGCGAAAACGGTACATAATTCTCTAATTTTCCAAGTTCTATTGGTTACCTAGTAGAAGGGAAGCAACATATAATCATGTCTTATTTTTCAGCTTTGCTAGAATATACAAAAAAGATAGAAGTCCTTCAAAACAAGCCGGATATCAATTTGCAGCAGTATGTGTTGGATTTGCAATATCTCTTACTGGTGGATTGATTACAGGTAAACAAGGGAGTTGGATAGACTATGGACCTATTCACAAATACATGAAAACGAGGCGTTGGCTCTTTCATGTATTTGTGAATAGATCTATTGTCAGTTGCTTTTATTTGTTTACTTTTTGCTTATTGAATATCACACTGCGCACGAGACTGATCAACATTGAAAAGACGTCACGACGTCGATGTCTGCAAGGAGTGTACATTTGACGTCAATAATGAAATGTCTTGCTTTGTCTTTTGCAAGAAATTCGCCTTTAACCTTTCGTTAGTGTGGTGAGGTACCCCCGGAAATTTGTTAATTCATGGGATGGTATTTGAAGATTCAGGAAGCAAAGAGTCACAAAGTATGATGCAAATTTTTAAAGTACGTACGAAAATAACCTCCTGGATAATAATTTTCGTTATGTTACTTTCACAGCAAAATTTAAAAATTATGGGATGTCTACACCATACTAATGAAGGGTTAAGCCCTTTTTTGTAAAGTTAGTTTACTGAATTAATGCCATGATAAGGGCGCCATAGTAAAGTGCATTAGAAAGTAATAACATATTTGTGACAGTTAAACCTTCGTAATGCGAATAATACTTTTTATATAAGAACCTCGTTTATAGGAAACCTTCATCTAGAATCCTGAGAAATTAAGAAGCATTTACAACTACAAATATTTTTCTAGTTCAAGAATAAGAAATTTTCTCTTATATACGTCATACGGGAATAAATTTACTAAAAAGTACTAATGGATTGTAAATTTAGCCGTTCACAAATAAATTAACTAGAAGCACTACGTTGGAGAGTTAAATATATCCGAGAAACGTTTAAAGTACACACAACGAACTTTTATCAAATGAAATGTGTTCGATTCAAGATTGAATTTGAGCCTAAAAATATTAGGCCAATAGGTATCTGGCGAAAACGTGTGGTGAGTTTAATATGTAATTACTTGATTTTGTAGGTTGTATAGCAAGATGTTTGGGTAAAGTAGAAGTTGATGCTCTTTATAATGACGAAGAAGGATTTGAAGTAAGCATTGTTACAATTGGTTACATCAGTAATACTTAACTAGTTACGTAATGGAAAGTATAAAAAAGGATATTTAAGTTTGTGAAAACTAAGTAGTGAATTTATAGTAAATCGGAAAAAAATCGCATTTAGCCTGTTGTAATACGAAGTTGAACTCTGCGGTTTCTATACGGATTAACTCAATGGACACGAAACGTTATTTATAAAAAAAAGAACAAGAAAATAATTTTTTTTTAATGTTGAAAAATCATCAATTGCCAGCAAGTAAGGCGAATATAAACTTTAAAGTGTCTTAGCATTGAGCATATTGGAAAATTTTATCCCAGGCACTCGAGCGAGGTCTAAAGTATTCATCGTCGAAAAGATATCGTTTTGCCATCTAGTCGTTAACACGACGTCTTTTCGAGGGAGATTAGACATCGAGTGACTGCAGGGTTTTCTTTATCCACAATGTGAAGGGATAGTTACGGATACATCCGTATGCGTATATCTACTGCCATTTATACAAATGCACATTCCGTATCCCGAGGTAGCCGTGACCAAGATTGCAAATATAAAATTTCTGATTATAGGTTCCAGACTCAGAGAATATGTACAGAGTTAATGAAAACCGCTTGGAAATGAAAACAATAGCTTAAGTGTGTCTCCATGAGATTTAGTTTTATATGTTACATACATGTTGTTTATTTCTTTTTATAAGCAATCAATGTCAGGCGTTAGTAGTAGCCTTTACGCAAGCTCGTCCCCAGCCTCTTTTGACTTTTTTTTATTTTCCTCGGGGAAAAATAAAAAAAAGTCAAAAGGGGCTGGGGACGAGCTTGGCCTTTACGTTGTTTAACCCATTACAAACATGATTGGCTTCTTTCTTAGGACCTCGTTATATAGAGCCCGATATAGCGCTCAGCTGATATAACTCGTTAAAACGAATTTCAGTCCCATCTCTATTTCTGCAGTCATATCGACAGATCTTATCTCGCTTTACGTATCCGAAATACAAACATATTTCAGGACATGTCAATGGTTGAAGAAACGAAATGAGAGTTCTATCGGGTCCATATAAACCGAAGAATGAGTTATGCCGGTGAGTTATATCAGTTGAGCAATCTATCGGTCTCCGTATAGAAATGACCTTAGAAAAATTAATTTCAACATGGTAGCATTAAGGTTGATTTAAATTAGCGAAAACTCCACGCGAAAGCCAAAAGAAGACATTCCATGGTAGAAATCGATGTCGCACTATTTGTGACGTTAATTTCTAACAATGGAATGTCGATTTTCGCGCGGATTTTCCCTTAGTATGACTATACCGAATATACATATTTGCTAGTATATAAAAACGAAGTTTGAATTGCTCGATGTAGAAACCTGTTGTACTGAAATAGCTTCTTTTTTGTGCAGGGACAGTGTATGACTATACAGAACAGTGGTCGGAATAAGAGCAAATAATCACTGTGGAGGAGTTCAATCTCAGCTAAGCTTCGTGCTATAAACCCTGAAGTTGTGCTCAAGAAAATCTCCTCTACAGTGATTATTTATTCTTATTTCAATCATTATATCCCACTGCGCAGCTGTTATAGCCCTAGTACTGGTTGCATGCTAACCTACAATTCCAATTTCGTTTCCAGGTGACACTGCCACCTTTCTGAAAGAATAATGGGAACGAGGTTGCTGCGGTTTGGTATGATTTAGCGTATTTAAACATTCTTGCAATATGTGTTTTTCTTCTTAGCTAATTCAATCGTTCATTTTTAATCCCAAATTGTATATTCACATAGGGTTATGATGAATGCCTAGTATATAATATTCATGTATTCCTGGAACTTACGATTAGACGGAAATAATACAATAAGATTGGCACCACTATGTCGGAGAAACGTCTAAATGCCACATATTTTAACTTGATTGGAACTAGTCATCAACAAGATTAGACAGTGGCTGCTTAATACATTTGTCTGATAAGGATGTTCTCTCATGTTCTCTGTTGTATAAAGATCTTGTTTCAGGCATTCTTATAGTTTTCTCAGTGGGCAAAAACTTGTTCAAAGTCCGCAGTAAAGACGCTAGAACAACGGCGTTAGACATCGTTTTGACATCTTTACTGCGGACTTTGAGCAATCAAATCTAATCAAATATAAAACGACATTCATTCTATGTCACCTCACGTATTTCCCTAGTTTGATCAAGATTGGACGAGATTTTACAACCTCGTTCCTATCGCATCGCGGCCATGTCCGCCGATTACTGACGATTTCAAACAATCTAACTCGAGAGGAGGTTAGGAGGTGTGTTTTTGTTACAATTGATAAATACGCGATTGAATGAACCCCCGTCACGTAGAAACTAATTATTATATGTTTTAGTCATTTAATTTGTTAAATTTCTTTACCTGTGTGATGAGCTGATGTAAATTTTACTTGAAATATATCTGTGTAGTTAGTGTTTAGTTTGTATGAGTTATTTACTTCTGCAGCTTATAGGAAATTTTCAGACTTATTAACGCACGTTAAAGAACCATTGACCGGCTTAAGTTATCACGTGATCAAAACAACGCAAAATCAAAACAAATATGGCGCGTTTCTTAGCGAAACTCACAAGAATTGTTAACATGCAAACTTTCATTTATATACACAAAGAATAAGCTGTTGAATATGAATAATTTAACTTAAATTGTAAACCTTGTCCAATTTTGATCATACGTGTACGTATGTGATGTGATAGTGGAGAAAGTAACTGTTTTGAAAAAACATACAAGAAATTATGGCTAGCTAGCTATTTATCAACTTTTTTCAGACAAAAGTATTCATATTTCTTTTGAATGCATTGATCTAAAAATTAGTATCAAGTAGAGAGTGATATTAACTTAAATCTGCGGCACAGGGAGGGTGCAGATCCTCGGACATTCACAGAGGTGTCCGGGATTTGAAAAACAACTATTGATTTACCCCGGACTATGTACGGGGAGAAATATTCCAACTTGATAAAGTCATGAATTCACCCTCAGACATGTCCGGCATATGTCCTGGGTTGGTTCGGATATCATACTGTAGTCACAAGAAAAATGAGTATCTAAAAGCAATTTATCAATCGACAGTGTAGAAACCATCTGGATTTATACTCGGGATCGTAACACACCAAAATCTTTTGACTGTTTAACAGAATGTTTCATAGGCTAGAGAATATAATAGAGAACTTTGGCACTTAACAGATTGGTTTCATTGCGCGCTGGCTTCAGGGATATAACAAAGGTTTTTGCAGAGTGTCCGTTTGTTTTTGTCCTCTTATGGCGCTCTTTAAAACACTTTCTTAGGCGGCTAAATAAGATTTCTTAAATTGACAAAGCGAAACGGGCATAAAAGATGACATCTCGCGGAAGATAGCATCGCTAGCGGGAATAGTTAGTAAATCTGCGGTCAATGAACTTGGGTCGATGGTAACAAGAGGAATAAACCCTTTGAAAAATAAATTGATGAGAAGATTTAGCAACGGTAAATCAAGAGCCAATAGCAACAGAATTTGGGCTGTCGACGACCTCGAAACCTATGAGTAGTAAAGCTCAAAGAAGAGGAGTTATACGCAAATTCCCCCCCGCGTTTACATATTCTGCGCAAAATTGCGAAAAAAACGAACTAAAAACGATAAAAAAAGAATTGGTGGAAAAGGTATACCTATTGGCTTATTCACGACTTTGCTGAAGCCCGCTCTTAAGTTTTTAGTGTCAATAGCTTCCTCGGCAAAAGATGGATTAGTCAGCAAGGCTGTTAGGAAATAAAGGAATAAAGGCTGGAAACAGGTACGGAACATCTAAACCTCGCAGATTATGGAGTGGGGGTCGGTATAAAAAAGGTGGTAAGAAAAAAAGAAAGAGAATTATTATTAAACGCCGTAGTCAAGATAGGGGGTTTCTTAACAATAAATCATGAGGCAGACAATCATAAGCTTTAGACAAATCCATGAGCACAACTCCTATTTTTCCGGATTTTGCCAAACATTTCTGCCAGTTCTGGATAAGATTGAAAAGAGAGTACTGGGTACTATAT
>JAULBZ010003655.1:0-16023 GCA_032360805.1 Neoturris breviconis
CCCGGGCGGGGGGGGGGGGCTTTGTAATTAAAGAAAGATTTCTATAAGAAAATTTATAGTATCAGGAGGTCACGAAAGCTTTACTTCTCATAACGACTTACCTGGACATCATTTCCATGTAAGATTCCATTCATAAGAAAAGAGAAAAAGAACAATGCCATAACTAAAAAATAAAAAGAACAAAAGAATAATAACAGAAACATCTGATAAGATAAATAGACCTCATCACATATACATGAAAACGAGGCAACGGCTGCTCAAAATAGAACTTGTTGCAATGCAATAACTTCCTTTGTGTGCAGGGCACTGCAATAGACTTTCTTACAAATTATGAAAACGAAGCAAAATGGAAGTTATTGCATTGCAACACGTTTATAATTTGAACAACAAATGAGTTCATGCTATTCAACTACAAGCTCGTTGACAAAACACAGCATCAAACATTACCGAACACGGTCCCGTATATCTCCGTATTCGAACTGTGTATTGTCGTATATGAGAATTCACAGTCCTATTAAGGAAATGTCCGGGACCGTATTCGGCAAGTCTTTCATGCTGTGATAATTTAGGGGGTTGATTATATGGAGAAATTTCAGCCTGGAATTTCGTATCGTTATTCCATTCATATATTTGTAAATCACGCATTGAGATTACTTGAGATAGATTCCAGTCCGGGCTGAGTTTTCTTCCGGGCTGGAAAAGTTCAGCACCCACCTTATTCTAGCTAAGCTGGAACTTTCAGTTGAATCTTAAGATCTTGCCCCGGGCTAAAATTCTTCAATGTAATCAGCCCCGTAATCAGCATATCAAGTTAACAAAAAAGTCTTAAAAATGAACTGAGGAGCACAACACACTGAGCACACAAAGTCGGATCACCGTGGAAATAATATCAAAACAACGTAGCAACGTTAGTTTAACGTTGATCCGGCGTCGTGTACGGGCAGCAAAATCTTACCTTTCTGGAAACAATTCATATTGTTTTCGTGAATCTCTGAATCTTCTCCAAGGATTAGAACTTTGCTTCAAAAATTGCATTATCCATTTGGCTTTATAGGGAAATGAATGTATGAGTCATTGTTACCGGAAACCAATCCATCATAGTTATTATTATTATTATCCAGTGGGCAAGAACTTGTTCAAAGTCCGCAGTAAAGTCGCTAGAACATTGTTGAAAACGTTGTTCCAGCGAATTTCTTTACTGTATACTTTGAACAGGTTTTCGCCCACCGGGTAGTTCTAAGTATGAAATCCTACTATTAATTATCCGATGACACATTTATTAATAATGCGCGACGTTGAACTCTATAATGTGCATCGTTACCCACAAGTACAATGTGAGAAAAAAATTAATTAGCTTTATGTGACAAAAAGTTCATTAGCAAGTAATTACGGGTTAATTACATAATTATCTGAGATGATTCATTTTGTAAAGAATTTGAAAAGAATTTTCTTTCCAATTTAACAGCCAGTCGCTCCCTTTTAATTTAAAACATGTACATATGTACACTGAATTATCAGAAGGCTTCGAGTTCAAACCAAAAAAAAAAAAGAATAAAAAAAGACTGCTTTCACAAAACCGCGACTCGAACTCAAACGTCTTTAAGACGAATTAAAAACGTCTTCAGAAAGACGTCTAATTTATATCTTAAACTAGACGTATAAAAGATCTTTCTAAAAATTGCGAGTTTGAGTAAGATGTCTAAAAGACGTATTAAAGACGTCTATCGTAGCTATCTTTAACAGAACCTCTTTTAGACGTCTTTAAGACCTCTTAAAAATGCCTCGTCTTCTTTAGATGTAAAAAAGACATAAAAAAGACGTCTAAAAGACGTCTTGTGCCGGCTGGGTACGGATTTGATTTGCCTGGATTAAGTGGGATTACACTTAGTAAATTTGGTCGCGCGGGCGAATTTGCGCCTCATTGCGCATTGCCTTTTTGTGAGGTTTGTAACTATTGTGAAATACATCTGGTAGCGGCGGCCGCTTTTGGTAGTTGAAGTCAAGTCAACTACCATAGCAAACGAAACGGATTGATTAGTGTATTTTAAATTTTTAACTAATCAGGATGCTTCATATCGTTGTTTATACCCACGTGAAACAAAAATATCAAAACAAACAACATAAATAATAAATCAAAAGATGTCCATTTCCATGTTGTCTACAGTATTCAACATCGTGGTAATAAATAAGCGCTCCTGACCAAAATTCAGCACAGTTTCCATATAGTTCGATCTAGTCACTTAAGTAAATCCGCCTTTAGTTTGCTTATTTTTGAATGACATTCTCCTTCTTTCAACAAAATTATTTTTATTGTTTTGACGTCTAAGGGAATCTGAAAGAACCAATAATTTTAGAGTCATGTTGTATAATATTATCTTTAATTAGTATTAACTGACACATTAAGATCGCTAATATTACATTTATATTCACTGCATGAAATCTAAACTTTCCTCATTTTTTATTTTGTGGAAAGTTCAAATTTCTTCACATTTCCTCATATTTTTGTTAGAAATTAATGTGGAACATGTGGAAATGTGAGGAAAGTTGAACTTTCCATTATGAAAATGCGTGGAAATTTGAAATTTCCACACTAATGGAAAGTTGAACTTCCGCATGCCAGTGGGCATACATCGTCTTAAAAACGTCTACTGGACGTTGCCATCAGGTCCGTCCTTCCGTGTTATAAATAAGACGTCCAACGGACGTGAAAATCCGGACCAAAACAAATTAAAATATAATGGACTTGTACAGACGTTGCATGTCTGTTGTAGATTTTTTCTATAAGCAACAACTGAAAAAAATTGCACTATCCATGAACAAGACCCAGGTATAAAATATTCTTGATTGAGTAAATGTTAATAAAAATGAAACTAACAATATATAGGCCGTATGCTGGAAGTTGAACATAGAAACATACAAATACCACATAAAATCATTACGATCTTCGTGCCCGGTCTTCCAAGCGCTTATAGTACAATGTCAAAGAGAGAAGAAGACCTGGGAACGAGGTTGTCAAAGGATGCTGCTGTTCTGAAATTTATTTAAATCAGACAATTCCTGTTTATCGAGATACCACCATCAGAGCTTGCTTCTTTTTTTACTTATTCAAAATAGTATTTTCTAAAAAGGAGAACTGGAAAAGATAAACGTTTCTGACAACAGAAAACTTGGGTAATATAGATCTTGGCTTATAACCACTTTTCATAAAGCTTTCGATCCTTGCAAGTAGAATTAGACAGCGCTAAATACCATATTTAGTAGTATAGTTATTATCATTTTGGACGTTAAAGAAAAGATTAAGCATTAAGTTCAAATTATAAAAAAACTCAGTGGGCAAAAACTCTGTTCAAAGTGTAGTAAAGATGTCAGAAAAACTTCATCGGGGTTATTCTAGCGTATTTAGAATATTCCTATAATATTATATTGATATTTATCGTTCCACTTCTAATCGATATTATCCCGATATCGTCCATATCGGTACAGCTTTACCCCTAGTAAGCTAAAGCTATTATTTGTATTAATTTTTACATACATTGTGTGTTTAATTAGAACCGAGGTGAAATTTCTGATTTAATGATGACAGAATGTCCGTATAAGACATTTATTCCTATTCCCGGTTCTTCCCGTAGACACTGCATTATTTTTTATTGACAGTGGTGGAGGTTGAATTAGTTTAAAATTAGGGGACACGTCCATACTCAAATTGCCATGGTTTCTTTTTCACAAACACCCACCCAAACACCCACCCACCCTGAAAACGTTTACTGTGGCAGTCAAATCTCTATCGAATTTATCCGGACAACGTTAGTCAAAATTTGCATCCTATTTGTTGTCAGTAATGGATCCCACCTCTTTACCCATTAGTATCCATTCCTACGTAAAAAAAAAAATAAGTAAAAAGACGCCAGAGAAGTCTCCGAATGTTTCGCTAAAATACTACAAAACGCTACCAGCAACCTCTAGTTTAGCCATCTTGTTTTACTAATTTAACGACACCGATGATAAAAATCAGATGTACAAGCTACGTGACATCGTGATGTATTTTTTCGGCAGTCGGTAAATTTGGTTCGCCCACTTGGAAATGACCTACGCTCCTCTTCTGCGGATCTTGCCCGTGTTGAAGCTACGCAAAAAATGTTTTTATCAAACGGGAGTTGAGAAGTTAGCGTTAAATCGAAACAACGACTTCAACCCTAGTTTAAATCGAAAAGTGTGATCTTGCCACGCAGAAAACGTCCATTGAATTTACCCGCCCACCCACAAACGTCCAATGGACGGCAATTTTAGTATGGATGTGCCCCCATTAGACTACTTTAGGTACAGTATGTGCTACTTCGGTTGAGAAGTATTCTTACTCTGTGCGTGGTCATAAAAGTTGGCAGAAAAATATAGCTATACCAGATGGGCTGATCTTATCCAGTTTCTAACTGACTCATACCATACTCTAACTGACTCACACACACACAGAGATCACCCATATCTAGTTTATATTTTGCCCGAACGCGACGTCAAAGAAATATTCCCTTTTTTATCCTGATATTGTAATAAAAATATTGTATGTCAGGTATGTCTTGCATTCCAAGCATCATTGTACTTTTTTTAGTTGTGTGTTCCCTATGACATGTGCACAATCGTTCTATCATATCTGAGTTTTATTTTGGAAACGAGGAACTCTCATATAATGATATATAATAAAAATGTCGCGTCTCTAGCTACACTGCCAACTCTTGACAACAAGGCCATGCAAGACGCCAACTCATTAACTTAAAATGGTAGATGTATAACGCGCATTACTGGACTAGCGCGGGAGAAACGCGGGAAGTGTCGGAGCAAAAACGAATTCGTTGTGGTCGTGGCGGGGCCATAGTTCACCTGAGTGTAGTTTTCATTAGGTATTCTATTAGCCTGATTTACAGACGAAGTAATCTGTTTACTTCGGCAGTTAATGTAGTACATTGACATCGGAATCCATTAACAAGAAATGCGTTAATGTATGATAATTTATTCATTATTGTTTGATTTAAATATGCTTGATTCCATTCTTTATTGCGGCATAATAATTAATAATAGTACCAAAGCTACCATGAAAAATATATAATTATTTTCTGGTTGCATAAAATTATCAAACATTTAACGTATTTCCTGCTAATGATTCTGACGTCATCGTATTACATTAACTTCAGAAGAAAACAGACCAAATGAGATCTGGAAGAATCGAACTTGGTCTGTGGAAGAGGATAGTACTGTATTCCATGGAACGCTGCGCATTTTTAATGGAACGTAGCGCTAGTTTTCATCAGGTATTCCAAAGACGTTCCAATTGACGTCTTATTACGGACGTCTACAGTGAGACGTCTGTAAGACGTCTTTAAACTGGCCAAAATAGATGGTTCGCAATGAGACGTAATATCGACTGGGATTGGGACGAATTTGCAGGGAGAAAATATAATAAAGTTGTCTAAAGGATGAAAACTAAAACTCTGAAAATTACAGCTTCATTGCGCATTCCAATCAATAGCTCCAAAACATGATGTGGGAGGGAGGGGGAGGGGGCGGATTTCGCCACCACCCCTCTAGAATGAATATGGTTAAACGCAAGTATTAAAGGAAATGTTCTGTTATAAATATTTTTGAATAACAGGAGGTTAAGACCGACACGAAAGAGTTATTAACAGCCTACAAATTTCTTTCAAAAATAATATCTCTGAAGACTGGACAAAGATATGATCAAATGATGGCTTGGATCAGATGTAAGCCGTCCTTTCTCACCATTAGATCAGCTTTGTTATGCCTCAGAGGTAGCAGATCTGTGAAGAAAATGAACACCGATTCCATAGAAGACTTTGGTCTTGCATGTGATGAGGCCAGGCTCTAAGTAGTTTTTTCAAAAAGACCTTTTTCGATTGTGGTTGAGTCTCTCTTGATTTAAGCAAACTCTTAGTTCACTAAGTCTTAGGGACCATCTCCAAAATTCGTTACCAGGGGAAGAGTGCTGAGTCAATGATCTTGCAATTGATTGGTTTCTTCGTCCCGAAGAAACCAATCAATTGCAAGCTCATTGACTTAACACTCTTCATCATAGATTAAATTTTTTAAAAATTATTGAATCTCGTTATTTTAAAGCTGCTAAGATATCTGCTTTTGGTAACGAATTTTGGAGATGGCTCCTTATTAGCAGTGCTTTCTTATTTTCTGAATTTATTTATTTTCGTAATTAACATATTTTCATATATTTATTTTAAAGTTTTTTTATATTCTTAATTGTATTTTTATAATGTTTTAAATATATATTCAGTAATTTAACAGCCTACAAACGCCTCGCATGAATAGGGTTAACTCGTTACGTTACTAAAATATATGATAATAATGTTTAATACGTTTGTTAATACAGGTTTTTGGCCCACTGGGTGTTTTGACGTTGAAAAGACGTGAACGTCTGAAACAGTGGGAAAAACCGTATTCAAAGTCCGCAGTAAAGATGCTAGAACAAGGTCGAGCGTTTTTACTGCTGACTTTAAACAAGTTTTTGCTCACTGGGTTATACAAAAAAATTATTCGACATTAATATTGGGAAGCATGTTCTTATAAAAGAAAGCGTGTATTTCAATCAGCTATGTAATCTTTTTAATACCTTAGCATACTATTAATATTTTTAAACATCTACACGCAAAAGAAATGTAAAAGACATTCCTATTCAAAATCTTTATCTCTTCCGCAACTACACAAATAAATCTATTGTGGTTCATGAATAGTAATTATGTGTAGCTATACGTCTATTTTTGAATTTTTTAAGATTTATTAGAGTCTATTTAAGACTATTTCACGTCTACTTAAAGTTTTGTTCAGCTTCATTCTGTTTATTTTAAGATATATTCCGATCTATTAAAGGTAATACTAGACTATTCAAGACGATTCAAATCTATCCAAGATTAGTTCAAGTCTATCTAATACTTGCTGAGATCTATTCAAGACTAGTTCAAGTATATTTAAGACTTGTTCAAGTCTATTTCACACTAGTTCTAATCTATTTCACAGTTGTTCAGCTGAATGTACACAATATTTAGTATATCATCAACGTCATGCTTGGTGCTGTTCATATATATTTGCACGTGGTTTACGGTGTACGCAGAACAAGGTAAATATATTTAGCAAGGGATTTTTTTTAAAAAACTATTACCTCTCTGACGGTATTCCGTAGCTAACCGTTGTTCTAGTGTATTTACTGCTGACTTTGAAAACGTTTTGCCTTCTGTTGTATTAATTATCTTTTTAACTTCATTTGTGACGGTCTTAACGATGTTTTAAAATATGTCAAATATAACATAAGAATGTCCAAAGAACTATTCACAAATAAATGAAAACGAGGAGTTTTCATGAACACGTTTTTTTCAAGGACAAGACCATTTTGCAGTTTGATTTGCAATCAATAATAGTTTTGCAAACCATTTCCAACGCAAACGTCACATTAATTCATGACCCAACGACGCATTAGGTCCTCTTATCAGGTTTATAATTTATGTGTGACCTTTGAAAACGTATGCTCCATGCACATATACAGGGTTTTGTAGTATATAGTTTCCTTTAAGTTCTCGCATCCAATGAATATCTAACAGCCCATATACGGGAATATACGGACGTATTCGGCATTCTTTCACACCGTGTTATTTACCCAGCCGGCAAAAACCTGTCCAAAGTCAGCAAAATATTTCGTACTTTGAAAAGGTTTTCACCGGCTGGGTAGTGGAGTTCAATTCTCACACAGGTTGGTATGAAATATATAATAAGTAAGTCACCTCTCATTCTTTTAGTGCGCCACAGAGGAAGTCTTGACACGAGTAAGGACAAGTTAGCTGAATCACATGGTTTTGGAAACGGTCATCATAATGCTAAGACAAACAGCATGTCTCAAACACAGATGGAAGATTCAATAATCGATAGTGACAATGATACTCTCAATGAATTGGAAGATGATGATGACAAAGATGAAGATGATAATGAAAATATAGAAGGACCATTTAATCCTTCTGAAAATGGATATCTTTTACATGTATATTATAAAGACCTATCAGAAATGTATCCGGATCTTGATGTAAAATCTCTATCAATGGAACTTGAATACGAAAATGATCCTTTGAAATCATTGTATAATAAAAATGATGATTCTACTCTAAATTTAGACAATGATGCGTTCGTACTAGACTTAAAAGCGGAAAGTATTAATATGAAGGAACAATTTAGAAGTTTTGAAGAAGCTCCTTCTGACTTTGATGAATTAAATGATGCCGAAAATGATTCAATGGATGCAAACGATGTCGAAGAGGACGACTTGAATGGTATAGAAGATCCAGAAGATTAAAGTTGATTAATACATAAATTTTTCAGAAAGCCAAAAGAAGATTCCATTGCTGGAAATTGACGTCACGTGATGCATGATGTCAATAGAGTGACTTCTTTTAGCTTTGGCAGTGAATTTCTCGCGTAGTGAAATTCAAACTTTAGAGAGGATTGTGGGATTGATGGTAAAGCAACAAGTTTGTTAAAGTTGTTTATTATTATGATATAAACTGATAAAGCTATGGACTCTATCAAAAAAATTCAAAATGGCAGACATTTTATAATAACGGATGTAATAACATTTGTTTGGTTTAGAGTAGAAATCTGCGAACATACTGATGCATTCATAATTCTTAGTACGGAGATATACTATGAGAACTGATATAGTTAGCAGCATTGAAAAAATCCAACATGACTTTTCTTCATAATAGCGGTCTTTTTAACCCTATTCTGAAGTATCGAATATACGGGGCGTGGGGTAGGAATAAAAGGGTAGGGGAGGAGGAGGGTGGAAATTCTTCCAAATTTATTAAGCAGGAGAGAATTGGAATAAGCCGGTAGGGGTGGAAAATTTCTCTAGTTACTAAATAAACACGGTAACAATGGTACTCTACTATCGCTATCTCCAGGGTTTGTGCAGAAGCAATTGTTTAGAGACTAGAGATTAGTTAATTTATTCTAACATCACGTTATTTTAACTTGGATTTTAGCTTTTAAGCCAGTTGACTATTTTAGGCTATTGTTGATTTCCTCAAAGTTGATGAGCGGGGGAAGGCTTGGAATAAGAGCGGAGGGGGTTGAAAGATTTCCAAAGATTTATAAGCGTTCCCCCTCTCCCGTTTATTTGATACTCAGAGTATTCTGTCTGGGGGAAGGTCAAATTTCCCCTCAGTCATTTTGACTTTTCATACTTTTTTATGGCTTGCGTAAGTCACTTGAAGTTTTGTGACTATTCCTAACTTTTATTAGTACAACTTACGACTGTTTAAAAAAGGTTTTCATGCCGCACTCTATTTTTTCAGAGGTAAGGTTTTCCGGAGGTGGACTATCACTAGCGTCGTCTCGCTGTTCTTAATAGACTATGTTATCAAAGGAATAGCATTTTGAGATTCGATACCAGCATTTGTGGCGATATTCTAAAAGGGCTCGCCGATTTGTTTTGATTTAATCCAGTCGGTCCCGAGTTTTGAGCAAAAAGGGTCCAAATTGAGGTATGGTACCGTCCTAAAATTTGGTTATGGCATTAGGCGATATTTTGAGACTGCTGGCGAAATTTTTATCAATTTCGTCAACTCGGGACCGAGTATCTGCGAAAAAGGGATTTTTGTGGAGAACAATTAATTTACGTTCGAATAATTGATTTACATTTACAGACCCGAGAATTGAATTTACCGACATGCTTTTGGAAGTTTTTCTTTGAAGCCGTTTAGCTTACTTCTGAAGGATTCTGCTGATATATTATTAGTTTTCTGATAGTAAAAGCAATAATCAATAAATAAATAAATAAATCAATAGATCAATAAATAAATTCTCCTAATTTTAGATAGGTCATTCTTCTACTATATTTGGGCATTTCATAGTTTCAAATTTTCTAACTTGTGAATATTTAGAGTTTCATCTCATAAACGTATACACATGAACAGATCAAGGGCTTAGGATCTTGGGTCTTTTTGCAAACTCGACTAATTCTGCTGTTTTTAGCAGCCTAGTACCCAGGTTCTAGGAGCATATTCAATTTTTTGTGTCTTTAGGTTTGCTACCGAAAATGTAAGGCTTTTTATCCAATCGAAAATTCTGAATTTTTGCTCGAATTTTGCCTTGTCTCAAATATTTATGTGATTGCTTGTAGATGTTTCTAGATATCAATTAATGCTAGGGTAGGTTATTGCCATATCCAGCCGGCACTCGACGTCGGAACAACGTCGAAACAACATCGTGACGCTGTCTTGATTTGACGTTAAGACGTAACGTACCCATTGAATTGACATTGAATGACAACACACTGTATTTCGAATATGTCTACTTTATATGTGATTGGAAAATTAATTACAATATTTGTAACAAAAATAATAAAACCATGTGACAGCATCTTCACTGTGGAATAAGTTTTTGCGCACTATGTTACGATTTGTTTCAATATTCAAAAAAAGTAAACTTAGGTAAAAAAGTTGCTTACCCTATGGACAAAAACTTATTTAACGTCCGCAGTAAAGACGCTAGAATATTGACAGATACAAAAGATTATTGAAAATATGTGTATAATACATCTACATCTTACAAATTAATAATAAACTATTGCTTATGTAGTTATCTTGCTCCTGCAGACACACGACGTAAGACGTCGCGACGACGTTTTGTGGTTGTTGATCTGCGTGTGACCACTGGAGCAACGTTTCCTATGACCACTTGACGTTTATTTATCGTCAAAAAGACGTAGTCGGAACATCTCGATGTTAATTATTTCTCGAGTGCACACAGGTTTTCAGGGTGGAGTATTTTTTCTCTATTTTTTTAAAACATACCCAGTGATCGCGCCACGTCGTATATGCGTCAAAAAAACGTCTTTTGACGTCACAACGTCAAAAGACGTATTTTTGTCGTTGATAAGACGTCGCATGCCGACAGGCTAACCCCGTCAAATACTGATTTTTATCCTATTCATACTGGCATATTTTGATGTTAAAAACCTGCATGGCGCTTTCAGAGATGTTTCAACAGGAAGAAAAATGCTTGTCATCTGGTCATCCAAATAGGTATTACTCTTTTTTATTTTCTGATTTTTTTTCTTGTATGCTTTTTATATAGGGCATCTCTGAGTCAGCGTCTTGCCGATTTGTAGAAAATATGTATGAAAATATTTGATATATCCATACATGAAACTTTCAGTGCTGTTGTGGTTAATTATTTATCTATACGATTTTTTTATTTAGTCATGAGTTTGATTTCTAACAGGCGAAAAATTGTGGCTTTCACAGCGAATGTTTTGCCTAGTGTAGAAACGCCGCGTGAAAGACTACATACTTGAATATAAATCTGCATATTCCTTCATGCTGCGAAATTTTATAAAATTCATTGCATGCATAACTAAGTAATAAATGACACTTATTTTTATGTAAGAGCACACTTTATAAGAGAATCGAGGCTGAGATTTCACCTGAAAAACAATAGATCTATTGTTTTGAACAATACAAAAAATAATAGTAATTTCTGGCTGAGCAAAAATATTGTTTCTTATGAAATAAGTGCAGTATGAAATATGGCTGAATACAGTCCCTTGTATCTCCGTAGTATGGACTGAGTTGCCATATATGGTAATGCGCAATCTTAATACGGCCATATCTGGACCTGTATTCAGTAGTCTTTCTCGTTGTGAAACACAGTATAAAAGACTACCGAATGCGATTCCCGTACATCCCCGTGTATTGAGTGTATGGCTCCGTATTTGGTAGTCTTTTACGTGCAAAATGATATAAAAATCCATTATATGTATAACTAAGTAACAAATTAGCTTGAAAGTTTTCTAAATGGAACCTTGCGTCTCCGTATGTGGTATGTGTATTGTCATATACACAGCGTCAAAGGCTGCTAAGTACGGACCCGTATAAGGCAATACATAATCCGAATATGGAGTTACGCGTGTCCGCAATACAGTTGACTTTTATAACGTATTTACTTAGAAAATAAAAACTATGATGCACGTAACGATAGAAAATATTATTCCAAAACTTGTTGTCGCTTTCATACCATTGTTACAATAATCTTTATCTCCTGGTTTGTCATCTTTTCCATAATAGCAACAAGAAGTCTACAAAACAAACAAAAAAAAACGATTGAAAGAAAACAAGAATGAGAGCATTCGACATCGACATATAAAGCACCGTGAGATGAATTGCTTTTTGAGCATAGTGGTAGGAGTTGTTCCTTGACTCCTCCTCCACCTTGTGAGTACATGCTCTTATATCAAGCTAGATAAGAACTTAAAGAAAATAAATCGCCCATGGAAAAGAGCTGGATGTTTGGATGTTGCATAGATCTCTGATTCCTGATAAAAAATATAACCAAAGACGAGAACTTTATATTTTTCAAAACTGAATAGTCCGTCCATGCAATTTGTTGGTCAACAACCAAGTCCTTGCAGGGAAGACTGATTACTAATCAGAGAAACTTAAAATTAACTAGCTTCTTGATCACACTTGTAGCTAACTGCAATCCCAAATTTATCATTTGAATTCGCATGACTGCATGAGAGACTGCTAAATACAATCGAGCGAACGAGAAAAAATAATTGAATTTGATTATCATAACAAATATTTATTTATTTGAAAGAGAATTTCGGATGGCTTAGCATAGAAGCGGAACGGGGTCCCAAGGCCTATAAAAGTGGAACCACAGTGGAACACCAGAATAAAAAAAACCCAGCGTGACTTCCACAATGTAACAAAATAACGAAATAGTATTCGAATTCAAATTATCGATCTATTCTCAGTGGGCAAAGCTTGTTGTTAAAAGTCAGCAGTAAATACGCTAGATACGCAACAAATTTTCACGCTTATTTTCATGCCTACATTTATTTGCTATTATACGTTATAGGTATAAGATAGATATCTGCTTTAGTGCTAAAAATAACGCGTAGTAAGGATTATCTCTTTAAACTAACTACTGTCCGGTATTTTTTAAATAAGCTCTGCTGTTACGGCTTGAAATTTTGGGACTTTTGTTTTTTAAGAAAATGTTTTGGTAACTAGGGATAATTTTCCCATAGCAACCAAATTTTTGGCAGGTAGTAATTTTTCTTTTTAATTTAATATTTTCTTCTTATTTTTGCTTGAAAATTGTTTTGGTATATAGTTTGGAAAAAAAAGTTTCAACGTTATAGCATATTATCATCTAAAGTTGTAGAGGGCACTTTGTGTCTCCATCAATTCAGAGCCCCCAAAAGCCCATCTTGAATAGGGTTAACCCTATTTCTACTGGGCTTTTTAGGGCTCTGAGAATCTGGAATAATATTCGTTATTTTTGTTTGTCCCGGGACCCTATCCCGTTTTTATATCATGCCAATTTCGGATTTCTATCAATCTCAATGGGAACGTAACGTTTTTCAGAACGTCAAAACAACGTCTTTTTTACGTCGGAAAAACGTCACGTGCCGACAGGGATATATTTGAACACGATGGGTAATATTACCCAGGAAGCTAAAATTTAACTATTTAACTTCACTTCATGTACATGAGTGTTTTTGAGTATTTTCGGCTGACAAGATGAAAATTTTATTTAAAACTCTCCTCCACAGGTGATGTCTAAGAGTTATATTAGGTTTGCCCAGTAGGCACACCAATGCAAAACGAGTTTGAAAATATACATTGAATCTACACCCTATGGCAACGTGAATGCGAATTTAAACATTTTACCGTGCAACTCTCTATAATACTACCAGCAGGGTTTTCGTTAAGAATAATTGCACAAAATGGATCTTGACATTTAGATTTACCAGTTCCACATCCCCATTTTGTTGATACTTTGCTTACTCCAAGTCGCTGAGTAATTATCTTAGCTTCAACGCATGTATCTTGATGTGATGGACAAGTTACTTTTATCTTTGGATTGGTTTGCGTGGAAACAGTTTTCATCCCTTGCATGCATTTTATTGCAAGACCTAAACGAAAATAAATCTGTTATAGCAACGCAAAATATTCTGCTATACCCAGTAGTAAAAAAATCTGTTCAAAATCTGCAGTAAAGATGCTAGCGTCTTCAACGTTGTTCTGGTCGCGTCTTTACTGCGGACTTTGAGCAAATATTTGGCCCAATAGGTATATAGTCACTTTGTTTTAAGCATTACATTTCATGCCAAAAAGGTTCCTTTTTAACAAACGCCAATTTTTTCGTAGTATATAATCTTACTTATTTTTTCTGATTCATGCTATGAATCCTAAGCGTCCTTTTAAATATGCCAAATAATATAAGCAAGGCACACTTCTTCCCTGAGCCTTGCGCGCGAACATAAAAAAACAACTGCCGTGAAGTGCCCATAAAATAATAAAAAAAGAAATCTGCGGAGGAAAGTGTAAGCAAGTTATTTTTATTTCCATTGACGTGAACATAAGGAAGAATGAATACAATGGCTTAGCTCTGGTGAAGTATGCGAAACAATGTAGCATATTTTCAGGGTATTTGTTCTGATGCACTCGTTGACGGAAATCTAGAGTATGGGTTTGATAGAATAGGTATTTTTCCCCCTGAATCTTCTGATACCTTTGCATGAATTAAAACATTTCCGGGGGTAACCCACCATACTAACAAAGGGATAGTAATAGATAATTGATACTGTGAAACATTGTCCTAAAGGGTGATTTCCAAAATCGCTGATAAAGTCAAAAGACATAACATTACATCAAACACAGTGTGACGTCAATTTCTACCAATGAAATATGTTATTTTTCTTTTTGCAGCGAATATGTTGCCCAGTAGAATGGCAATGCACAGTCTGGATAGGAAGTTATACGGGTCTGTATTCAGTATTCATTCGTGATGTGTCCAAGTTGGTACCAAGGTTTTTCAAAGTGTATTTTGCTAGCAATTGTTACTTATCTGTTGTCTAGATGTTTAGTAGTTAAGTAAGTTTAGTAAGGATTTTATGTACTTTAACCCTAATTCTTTGAGGCTGAAAAACTGGGAGTTAGCCTGAGTTCCAGTCCCTTAGGGACTGGAACTCAGGCTACTGGGGGTCCGCTCTTCATGATAACCTTTGATTGGCTAATAGTAACTTTATGAAACGATTATATACCATCATCGGAGGAACAATTTAACGTAAGCATTATTTCCCAAGGTCGGCACTTCTTTGATGGCGTCATTATAAAAAAAATTAATCCGATTTTTTTAAAAAAAAGTATGTATTCTTCAAAATATAATTGGAGCAATCTCTTTTGTACTTTTAAGTTATGTCTTCGGTTTTTGAATGCTAAAGGATTATATTTGAACATATCTCTTCCGGTTTTAGAAAAATTCCCTGCGAAACCATGCAACATTTTCCCGAAAATCCGAAAATTCAGAGAAATCGTAATATTTAGGGCATAAAAATTAGAAAAAAATTAAATCATAATACGAGTCAATGGTCCAAATTTGAAGTTAATTGCTTTATACAAAAGTTATACACATTTTCGTTTTTACGGAATAGATCCCAAAGCTTATTTTCATTGAATTTTTTTCAAATAAAATGTGTTTAAAATGGTTGTTCTAGATAACATTTTGTTTTCGGATTCCGTGAATGCCACATAATTTACGGGTTTAAAAAAATTCGAACAGAATGAGGGTCAAATTCTTATTTTTACATTTTATATGTCAATTCGAAATGCTGTATTATCATGTTTTTTGCCATAACAAACATAGGAAGCCACAGAATCAGTCTTTCTATTTCCCAAGCAACATTCAGCACTGGGACCTGGCCTTAGTTGCGTGTAAAAAATCATATTATAAATGCCACACATATCTTGTTTGATTTTACCGATAGTTGCTAAGATTATTAAGATTCTTTTTAAATTGTTAAATTAATTGCGTAATATTAATACAGCACACAATTTCAAATAACAATTCAAACCTGGTTTTCACCTGCTTTGAAAATATGTTTTTCTCGTCTAGTATAATAAATATTGACCGGAGCAGAATCTGGTTGAAAACATTAATGTCCATTGT
>JAULBZ010003656.1:0-16022 GCA_032360805.1 Neoturris breviconis
TTGCACGAGAAATTATTGAGATTAGTTTTCTACGTATTAGCATCATTCTAGTTAAAGCAACCATGACGATCTTTAGATTTATTCCATTGGCCTTTTTCAACTGTGTCACAATGTTGCATGATTCTGGTAGACACTTTCAACCTAGTCTCGTCAACGTAAAACTTTACGCAACTCCTATGTAATGTGTATACTCCTGGGTTGCTGTTTCGATTAAGCTTTGATTTGTTTTTGCTTGTAAGGATTTTTAGGATGTTGTTACAAATACATGTTTTTATATCAGAATGACCATAAAAAGTTTCTTGCACACTTTTTATAAAACTAAAACAATCACTTCATAACAAAATTGTGGTTGTTTTCCACTAGGAGAAAAATTTGTTGCAAAAGTTAAAGGGAGACATTCCATTGGTAGATACCATGTGTGATTTCAAGTTCTACCAATGGAATGTCTTCTTTTGGCTTTCACTAAAATTTTTCCATCTAACGGTAATCGACCTGTAATAAAGACTTGATTTGAATTCTTAGATGTTGTTGTGGTGGATACATAATTTCCATGACGTTGTGAATTTCTTCTTTTAACTTTCCTAGATAAAAAGTATAATAATGGAAGATGTTATCAAAGATAAACAAAGAGAACACAAAAAGCGTCAAAAAGAAAGAAAGAAACAAATGAAGCAACAAACATTGGATGATCTTCTTGCCAATATCCCATTAAAGGAATCAAATTTGATAGAAGAAAATGACATCATAACGGTTTATCAGAAAATCCCAAACTTTGTTGATGTTTTTCAATCAGGGATTATGCGGAACGATGGAAATAATTGTATTGAGACAATGTTTTGGAATAGAATACCCCATTCTTGCCATCCTGCTGTAAATCTTGATGCCGATGTTGCAAGCAGTATGATTTTGGAAGGGGAAAATGTCCGTCAGAATAAGTATGAAAAAAAATTACAGAAACAGTATGAATTAGGTCTTATAACAATAGAAAAGATGAGCCTGTTGCTACGACAACATGGAAGAAGAAGAAAACAAAAGGAAGCAACTTTGAAGGCGACAGCAGAAGATGTATCAAGCTCTGTAACAGCTGGTGGTTCCAATGACATTGTAGGTGATTGTTTCTCGCTTCTAAGTACCGCAAGAGCATGTAGGAAGCAACAACAAGTGGAAAATTTTGCCGCCCTTCTCGTATCTTTCATGAATGAAAAAAATATACACAAAGATTCTTTTAACGATGAAAGTTCACAAATTTTTACAATAGTAGAATTTGGATCTGGATCTGGAAATTTATGTTTAGCTTTAGCAGCATTCTTCAAAAATATCAGAGTTATATTTATTGACAGAAATCCAGAATCTCTCAAATTACTTGAAAATCGTGCTAAATTAGCTGGACTTACTAACATCATGGTTATGGAATATAATTTAAATGCAGATAACCTCAAAGAACTTGAATTGCTGCATTTTGATATTGGGATAGGTCTTCATTGTTGTGGGTCATTCACAGATATGGTCATTGAGATTTGTTTACTTCATCAGGCGGGTTGTATAATATGTCCTTGTTGTAATGGCAAAATGACAAATCACAATACAAATGGTTATACTTATCCGCGAAGCAGATTTATGCAGAAATACATTACTCAAGAAGAATATTTAGGACTCGTTACAAGAGCAGCTGATGATCTTGGTAATTATACAGCAAAATGTTTGATCGAGTATGACAGGGCTTTATATGGTGTTGAAAAATGTGACAAAGGAAGATCTCGATTTCAATCTGTCAAATTGCTGAAACTAAATCCAGTAGAGTGCAGTCCAAAGCATCATGTTTTGTTTTTTAAAAATTGATTCATTGTAATATTTCAAACCTGAAAATCTGTTGGATATCACCTGTGGAGGAGTGTTCTTTCTTGCGAGTATAGCTGTCAGCAAAGAAGCTGAAATCTCTAAAAAAAACTACCAGACATCACCTGTGGAGAAGTGTTTTTTGAGCATAGTTTTCGGCTTCAAAGCCAGCAGTTATATTGCCCTACAGCTATTTGCAAGTTTGATATCTAACGTTTTATTTTCAAAAAGGTACATCCATGGGGGCAAAAACCTGTTCAAAGTCTGCAGTAAAGACGATAGAGCAACATGATTGTATTTTTTACAAACATCCCACGCATTTTTCCCTTTTTAATATTTGCTGCAATGCATATTTTTTAAATAATATAATGAAATAGATTAGCGGTAGTAACTAGTGATAGTTTTACGTGGAACTTAAAATGTGTATTATGTATTGTTTGAATTATGATTAAAAGAGTTCTAGATAACATTTTTCCATTCCGATTTCGGTTTTTGTGTTGTTCTTTAACATAGTTTCTGGGGTTTTCACAAAAGCATTGCAAAACACCAAAATTATCACCCAAAAATCAAAATTTCAGAAAAATCTAGAAAAACTGGTTAATCATGCGAGATTCTTTTGAGATTTTATGTATCTTGACAAAGTTTAATGTTATAAGTATTATTTAAACACAAGTTATTGCAAATAATGATAATCATCGATTTATATGAGATTTCTCTGTGTAGAAATAGGTGGTCTCAGGTTATGACATATATTTTTTGATCTGCTGACATAATCAAGCTGGAACTTTTGCAATATGTGTCGTATAGGTAGTTTCAAAGAGTCAGAAACTTTCAATACTATTGCTTTAGTGATTCAGACGTAAAAATTAAAAATGTAACAGGGGTTGCCCCTCCCCCCTCCCCTGATTGAAAGCATTTCTACTAAAAAAATAATCCCAGTATTAGCTAATCATATTATTACTAAGTGAAAGACCTTAAAACTTTAATGAAATGACTTAGGAAACTGTTTTTCACATATTATGTTCTCAAGATATTGACGTTTGAAAATGATGAAACATGCCTCTCAGGGGGCAAAAGTACCAATATTTTTTCAAACTTCAGGATGCTTAAACAAGAAATCCATTTATCTTGGTGAAAAACTGTTTAGTGAGAATTTTTATCGAATTTTTATGCTCTTTCACATGGTACTTATAAAGCAATCTAATAGTGAGATTATTTTTTAAGTTTTTAGGAACCATCTCAACATTTTGCCCCAAAACTAACTTTTTTGTTATGGTTAAATCAACTAAAATTAACAAAATTCAACAAAAATGAATCTGTGCAGAAGTGTGTTAGGTCAATGAGCTTGCAATGGATTGGTTTCTTTGTATCCACTGCAAGGTCATTGACTCAGTACTCTCCTCTGTAGATTTTATTTTTGAGATGGTCCTTTAGTCTTTCCAAATTAGCAAATTAGCCTCCAAAGATGTTCTTCCACAGAGGAATGCCATATTGAATTTAAAGGCCTGGATAGTTGTTTTTGAGCAATAAAGAAATGTTTTTACACGTATTAATATTTGCACATTTAAGACAAAATGAGTAATGAATTACTCTTTTGGAGTAGCAAATACAAGGCAATATATAGATTTTATCGAAGAAAGCTAAATTTTTGCATATTAATTTTTGCGCACATAATTTTATGCATAGTATCTGGACCAATTTCTGTGCAAGAACTAACCTTGTTGTGAAATTGCACGAAAATTAGTAAAAATAAGATATTTTCTTCATTTTTGCAACACTGCGGTATTTTGCTGTAATGGGAAAGTTATATTTCAACTTTGCTCCTATTAATAACACAATGAAACACATGATAATTGATATGTTATTATTAACCTTAATTATTAACTTAAAAGCTGAGAGAAAATAAGATGAGTTGTTAAACTATATCCATCTTGGTTGGACAGTATATTGGTACAGTAAATTCTCTTTGAGATTTATATGACGGAGTATTGTCTGGACTTTCTTCTACCTAAAGAGAGAATCTACCAACAATTTAGCCTGCCTAATTCATGATATTGGTGTTACAAGCCTAGATATAACTGCCAGACATCACCTGTGGAAGAGTGTTTATGAGTATAGTTTTCAGCTTTAAAGCTGAAATCTATACTCAAAAAACACTCCTCCATACATGATAATGTCTGATAATATATATATTCAGGCTTGTATTAAATTAACGGAGTTTCGAATGAGACAAATAAGAAATTATTAAAGAATTACTCACCGTAAGAGCAAAATAATCCCCAGGCAGATAAAAACCTGCTGGGTCACTGTGCCTTTATTACGTTATTAATTAAAGTAATATTGCTGCTGGGTCACTGTAGGCACAGTTACTTTATTAATTAAGTAATGAAGGCACAGTTACCCAGCAGGTTTTTATCTGCTTGGGATTATTTTGCTCTTACGGTTATTAATTCTTTAATAGTTTCTTTTATTTGGAGAATTAATACAACAGTAATTCATAACTTTGATCATAGTTCATTTCAGTAATTTATTATTTATTTAATTATATGAATCCATCAGTTTTAATGTTACGGATAATGAAATTCTATTTTTATCCATAGGAAAACCATTATTATTAGGTTGAGTGGGAAAGTAATATCTGGTACCTATTTTTTAACTTTCTCTGTTAAGATTTTAAAAGAACGGAAATGTTTCGAAGAGTTGACATTTTTTTATTGCAATATTTTATCTAGATAAGTTTCTGGACAACTTTACATGTACTTTATAATAATGTTATGTTTTAATCTAAAAGTTATGTTTCAGATAAATTTACTTGTAAGGATGTCTTTATAATGTTTTAATCCAAAGGATAAAATTTCACAATGATACATATTATTTGTCTATATTGTTATATAAAGTGTGAACATTAATCTACGATGAAGAGTGTTAAGTCAATGAGCTTGTTATTGATTGGTTTCTTCATAAACCAATCAATTGCAAGATTTTTGATTCACTACTCTTCCCCTGGGATTGATTTTTGGAGTTGGTCCCAAAGTAGGTACAACGGTTAAAATAGCTGCTAATCATCACTGTGATGTCAGTTATTTTAAGCCATGAACGTACAAGTTGAATGAAATAACATGTAATGATTACCCTACCAAACAAAGTTTGTATGGGCTATTGCTGTCACAAGGTAGTGGTGGCCAACTTTTGTTATTAAGCCATGTTCTTGAAGCACTATCATTTTGAACTTTGATAAACATTTTGAGGCAATATTTTAAAGATTTTGTTTTTGAGTTCATCCTCTCAGAATTGAAAAAGTGTCCAAATTGCGCTTTTGTTATGATGGATTGATAAATTTGTGCTACCAACTTAAAATATAATATCAGATTTCTAGGTAATTTTGTGCCCATCTGAATGTATGTACAATTTTTAATAGTCCCTAATAATTATCTTCGATGGGTAGCACAATCCAAAAGTAGGTGTCATAGAAATGCCTAATTCCATATAGTGGAACTAAGGGTCTGCAGGAGTCAGGTATAGCAGAAGACAATCCTGTAAAGAACAAACTTTTGAAAGGTACATGTTATAGCTTAAGCAACATAATAGTACATGGATATAGCCTATGCATATAGGGTATAGATATAGCATACAATATACATGTATGTTATACATTGTATGCTACACATACATGATTTGCATACATCGGTTAGTTTGGCCAGGTTGCTTTATAATCATATTTTTGATTTTGTAATATGAAAGAGCAATATTTATGATTTGTCAAATAATTAGCTATGGAAATTAACAATTTAAGTACCAGGCATTGGTTTGAAAGGACTTGATTCACTTTGTGGTGGCGGCCCGCTTTTCTTTATAGACCATGTTCTAGAAAAGGTGTGGTACCGTCTGGAAATTTGTTTATGGCATTCTAGGCAATATTACGAGACTGCTGGCGAATTCTTTTTAAATTTTATCAACTCGAGACCGAGTATCGGCGAAAAAATGATGGAAAATTTATACAAATTTGATTTACATTCACCAAAATGATTTTCAAAATGATTTTTTTCAAAATGATTTTCAAAACGATTTTCAAAATGATTTTTGTTGACTTGGAAATTCAGTTTATAAGGATCTGACCAGAGTCACATTTATTTGAAAAATCATTAAAATTATTTTTTCGTGACTTTCTCAAGATTTTTGTTGACCTACAAAAATTTTGAATTTTTTTCACTGTTTTTAAGGATTTGACCAGAATTACATTTAGACTTTTTTGACAGACATTTTGTATGTTGGGGAAGCTTCTTCCTCAATTTTTTGAGGTGAAAAAAAATATAAAAATTAATTTTTTAAATTTCTAGAATTGAAGTCTCCATTTTGACTTTGGGAAGCTTCCTTCTTCAATTTTGAAATAAATATTATATAATGTGTAATAAATATGTATTCACTTTAGGGCCATTTAATTACCATCATGAATAAAAAATTTTATAACAGTATCAATTACTCACCATTCAAATTAGAAATATAATGACAATACACAATTCAACAGAGGAAGAGTTTATTGATAAAAGAATAAATTATTTTAATGAATATGTAATCTTCTATTACATTATTCTTTAATTCTTTATAATTTTAATAACACATGATGACAACGACCTTTACTTTAAAAAAGTGTTAACTTAACGATTTAAGTGTAATGTTTATAAGTATATTTAAAATAAATGCATTAAGTTAAAGTTTACTTTATTTATTATGCATGGTATATATACAATGATATGATGTGTAATGATATGAATTATGATGTATAATGTGTGTATGCAATTCATATCCACTATAATCAGTTATTTTTGAGCATTGCTTCAGGCTATGATATGAAATTTCACTATTCTCCTCCACAGTGACCTGACATAATTTTACCTTGAAAAAGGTGTTCCAATTGTTTATTTGAACGGAAATTTATCATCATAATAAAGACATATTTCAAACACTGACGTATAATGTGTGTATGAAAATTATATTTTTGTGCTTAGGTTTAACTTTCACTTGGTTTAGTGGTTTAATGTACCTTTGATTATTTCTTCTATCCATTTTCTTCTCCAATAAGAATATTACATATTTCAAAGAGCCAGTAGTCAAAAATATTTGTCTAGATTTCAGATAATCAGGGAAAAAGATATACTTATTTACATCAAAACTGAGAGAAAATTTCTTTAAAACAGAAGAAAATCAGGGAAAACTCAGGGAAAATGGTTTTGTGGTGTGAACCCTGAATAATAATTTGGAATTTGGAATAAAAAATATTATTTTGTTATTTAATGCGATTTTGAGAGGAAAATAACTTATTAACACTACACAGCAAGAATATTATTTTGCACACATATTAAATTTTTGCGCATCCACAACATTCATTTTCACACATGGCCACCTGTGAGAAATAACTACACTGGTTTAAAGTAATAATATCTTATATTTTTGAAACTACATTTTTGTGCACATTAATTCCCATGCATGTCATTTTGCTCATAATATCTGTACTTTGCACAAACATTTTTGTGCCATTGTGCAAAAGGTAATACATTTGACTGAATAGTAATAACTTTATAGTCAGGCCAAATTATATTTTAGCCTAACTCTTGTCATTGTCTTTTATAGCTTCAATTGATCTAAATTGAATGTCAAATGTGTGAAAGAATCTAAAAAAAAAGGCGATTTAAAAGTCGCTATGATTACCTTGGAGATCATCATGACAATTTGGATATCTAAACAGCTGGTAGAAATAGATTCAGGTATTCATATGCTTCAATCAGCTATTCAAACAACTTAACAACACAACTGAATCCAATGAAACAACAAGATTGAATCTAATTAATTATTAATTTATCAATAAATTTTCATCGATATTTTTAAGTTACTGGAAGAAGAGAGTGTTGATACAAAGTTTATTTATTATAGTAAAAACAGGTATTTTCTTATAATCAATTTTCCAGTTTTTTAATTTAAATATGCTACTTAATTTATTATTTAAATGTTACTTATGATAGATGAGGATATATTCTAACAATTTCTGACTTTTCTTGAATAATATTATTTCTTATAATTCTTATTTCTTAGGATTAAAAATTTAATTGATGTGTCAAATGATTACCAGATTCTTCATTTATTAATTGTGAACTTCCTTTCTTTTTCAGAAGCAATCATAATGAGTGGAGTAAAACTACGCTCCGTAACAAGTCTGCGTGAACCTGCTCAACAATCTCAATCTAGAGTTTCATTTAAAGATGACGTGGACATTAGTCCAAAAGAAGCTCCAGATCACAAAGCAACGAGAGAGGATAAAAACATACCAGTGGGTAAATTAACAAGATTTGGTAGAGGTATTAGAGGTACGTATATATTTCTTTTTAAATATTGCTGCTCATTAAAGGTAATCATGTATGTCAGCAGATTTATCTTGGACACTGCAATTCTTTAAAGTTAAGCTAATTATGAGCACATTTGATAGTAAAAAAACATTTTAAATATTTGTTATTCAAATGTTACTTATGATAGATAAGAATTTGTGAGAGAAAACCTTTACAAAAGATCGCTAATGTTGAATTGATAATTAGTATTAGCGAAAAAGAGATTTTTTCCAAAGTGGAGACTTGTATTATTTCTATGTGACTTTGACTACATTCAAGTAAAAATTGAAGTAAATATCATATTGTCAAAATAATAAGGGGAGAAGTGGAGTCTTAAAATATTTTTTTTTTACATGTTAATTTTTATAAGACTTTGTGACCAATTATCTTTTTTGGCACCCACTTCTTCTTCTTCTTCTTCTTCTTCTTTTTTTTTTTTAGAATTTTAGGACTTGAAGTCTCCCGTTTGATTTTAGGAAGCTTCCTTCTTCAATTTCGAAATAAATATTATTGTTATCCACTTAAGAGTTGTAAAACATAATTAACACCATGAGTATAAGTTGATTTTTATAACATAATTATAATTAGTCCCAATGGGAATTAAGGGAATTCAAAAATATTTTGACAATCAATTCAACAGAGGAAGATTTTCTTAATAAAAGAATGGTATTCATTCAAAGAAAGTAAAAAGAAGGCTACGAAGTCTAAAACTATGCCCAAAGATCAATCCTGTGATTATTTGTTCCTATTTCAAACACTGTATAATTGTGTATATGAAAATCATATTTCTGTGTGCTAGGTTTAACTTGCACTCAGTTTGGCAGGCTACTTTCAATACCGTAACTTTGATTACATTGTATTTTGTGGTCAGTGTATAGATAGTTCAATTTATGAGCACTGTATTGTAAAGTAAATAATAATTTTGTACTTATAGGATTCTGGACTACCACAACTATGTATGATGATGCAGATGCCGATCGTGATTCTTTTATTCGAACTACAATTCGTGAACTGGTTGTCTATCTGGGCTTTGTTGTCACACTTTGTCTTGGTAAATATTTACTAACATTTCTAACTGAAATTTTTACACGGGAACAAACTGCTTAATATTTTCCTACATTGAAATAATGTCAATTAATATCTCACTATGCCCTTCCTCCATTTTGAGATACTTTGTTCATAGGAAACACATTATCTCAACGCACCATTCAACCTCTCAACAGTCTTCTCAGCTTAATTTTATTTCAACCAAAACAAAAAAGAATAGTTTTTTATAAAAGCGATTTTAAAATACTATATCCTATTAAATTTTGGTTCTGTGTTCTGTATGGATTATATTTTCATACTCATTTCCATCTCAAAATATAGAACGACTCTGTGAGAAGGATGCTCCATATTTACAAAAATATTTCTTTCAAAAACCGCTTTTACAAAAAATAAATCACATTAAGGTGTTTTTTGTTCTTTGAAGTTATATATTTGCATTTTCTCTGTGCTCCTAGGTTTGCTCTTATGTGCATGGGTACTCCCACCAGACATGTTCCAATGTCATCAATTTCCAGTGCAGTGCCATAGTTGACAGATTGCATCATGGCACATTAGTGCCATGGTTGAATAAAAAGAGTATAACATGGTGGGGCAAGAGATTAACTTGACCTGCGAAAGGTGTGGCACCCTCTCACAAAGTGCACGCGGTATTTTCACTTGGCGATAATCTTTTTTCTATTAATGGTATGGTATTAAAACTTGGTGACTATTCCTAACTTTTATCAAGGATTTTGACCATTAATTTTTTAATGTAACTTAATTCCGAGGGGTAAATATTGTGAAAATATAAAATTTTGTTAAAATGATCTCTGATGTTGTGAGGCTAACTTTAGGACTGGTATGTGTTAATTATGGAAATACTAAATGAAATATACAAAAGGATTGAAAAATACAGACCAGATTTCATATTCTACAGACCAGATTATATATTTTACAGACCACAAAACAACTATTACTGATGACGTCATAGCAGGTACTAATGACGTCATCAAATCGAACATATTTATTGCAATGTGTTTGTACTGAGGTTTTCTACATGTGTACCAAGTTTTACGTCAGTGGTTCGGAAGTGAAAGACCACAAACTTTTGACAATATTTTACACTATTGACACATATAACAGGTGACTTCATCAAATTACAAAAAAATTATATCAAACTGTTTATATTGATGTTTTCTATAAATGTACCAAGTTTTCATGTCATAACTATTAGTGGTTTGGAAATAAACGCCACAACCCATTTAGAGCATTTTTCATTATTGATGACGTCATATCAGGTACAAATGACGCCATCAAGTCAATTTTTTTATCAAAGTGTTTATTGGTTTGTTCTATAAGTCTACCAAGTTTCATATCATAAGCATCAGCGATTCGGGAAAAATGGCCGCAGGCACTTTATGCTCCCCTCCAGGGCACACCAGCCAAGCATAACCCAGTGTTAATAGGATTAAGGTACATTACATGATGCACTAGGTTGTATAGAAAAGGTTTACACAGGATAATACTTATTCAGATATCATTATAGTAGATTAATCAGTGAACATTTTTACCATTGATGGTTACTTAAGAAAACATATCTCTGATGCGGTATTTGATTGGTAATAACATTTTATTTATTGTTTAGTTGCTTTCCTAATGTTGGATTCAAACATGTTTTATCTTACAAAAGTGATGCAGGGTAATTACAATAGTTTTTATTTGTAACTTTAAAAAAACAACTTGTCATTGTCTCATTGAGGTACCTCTATTGTGTTGAAGAACTATTATCTGGTACAATTTTTCTCATTTCCATGCATCAATCTTTATTAGTTATATGTGTGTGCGAGTGAAAAATGGAACAATGCTAATATATGTTAAATACTTTTACATAATTTTACATATTGTATTGGTTTGAACCCATGTTTTTGAGGCATAATTGAAGTATAATTCTCTATAGGGTTATTTGTTGATGGTCCTGGTTTTGATTCAATTACTAATATGAAAGCATTTTGGAAGGTAATACATAGTATTTTTGTTGATAATCAAAATGTCAGTTTGCATCCTACAACCTCGGTCATGAAATTTTGAAAATTTAACTAATTCCATTGTTAAATCTAAAATAATATAAAAGGTCATCGTTAGATTTAAATACACCTGTTTGTATAATAAAAACTCAATAATTTGGGAGACACACCGAACTGTTTTTTAAATCTTGGGGGTTTGATATCAAGGAAGGCGTTTATTAAAGGGGGGAATTATTTCTTAAATTGAGAGAAACACAATCTTTTATGTGTGTCACATCTTACTCATTCTCACATCTTACTCAATGACGTTAACCCTTTCCATCCCAAGCATTTCAGGCATTCTTTGAGATTGTCACCAATTTCAAGATAGGTTTTTTTTATGAATACACCACCTGTAGGTTGCTACTCCCTGAAAATTCCTAAAATTTCTGCCTGAATGTACTTAGCATGTTTGCAATTTTTTCAAAATCTGAGGTTCTTATAAATCAAATTATGTAAATCGATGTAATGTTATATTTTTAGTATGCTGAAGGCGATTTAATCAATGGATTGTATAAAGAGCAATATTACGATGGTGCTGATGTTCATCATACTGAGATTGGTTACATATTCTTTGAAAATAAGTTGTTTGGTCGTCCACGTTTTCGACAAATTCGTGTACGTAATGATACCTGCAAGTAAGTTATCTTTGCTCACTTTTTAACTTTATTGTCTACTATTATTTTATATTTTCTCTATTAGTTCTAAAATGGAAGCTCCCATAACATGCTTTCATAATGTGATTTGTACATCTTTTAAAACTAATTATTAAGCATCAAGGCCTCGGAATTCACAACAACATTCCCTGTTGACTGCAAATTAGCCTCCAAAGGTGCTCCTTCACAGGAGAATGCTGACACGAATTCAGAGGCCTGCATGAGCAACTTTATCATTGTACTATGTTTTCCAAGGCATTTAATTCTTAATTGACTGGCATTCCTCCAGATAACTTTACACAATACTGGTAAGGTGAAAGCAGATGTGTGCATACTTTTCTATTAGGGTACTAAAGGGTGTTTCACTCTATAATAATTGGTTAAATTACTACTACGTAATAACATAATAATATCGTAATAATATGTTTTCTATTAGAATTCACAAAGATATGGTTTCGGAATTTAATGAATGTTATGGAGTCTATAAATTAGATCATGAAGAACAAATACAAAATTTCAGAGGACTGAATGGAACAGCGTAAGTATTGTATAAGTATTACAAACTAAAACTATCAAGTTATCATAGGTTGTGTCATCACAGAAAAGAAACATTTTTTGTATGGACAACTGTTGCAAATAGAAGGTCCTCTGATTAAATTTTTATAACTATATATAATCTAATTTTAAAAAGCTTTTATTGAGGCATTATGGTTTGGAAGAGAGTATTTACATATTATTATTGGCTGATCTCTTTCCATAAAGTTTTCATAATGTTGATCTGATGGATTGCATGAATGTATTCCAGATTGATACTATTATTCATAATCATTACCTTTGAAAAGATCTTATGAAGAAATTATAAAGGTTATTTTTAATACGACCAACATCTTTTATCTAATCATATACTTCACAAGCACATGCCAGTTTTTGGTGGGCTATGACTATGACTTTGCAGCAGCTTTCTTATTAGGCCATGTTTCTGAAATGCTACCATTTTGAAATATGTTACCAGCGTTCCAAGCTATATTCTGGAAGGACTCACCAAATAATTTTTGTTTTTGTCCACTCGGACAGAATATCAGGCAAAAAGAGGTTCGAATTGCACTTTAGATTGGCCGAAAACATGGTATCATCTTGAAATTTGGTTGTGGAATTCTAGGCAATAATATTATGAGACTACTGGCATATTTATGAGGAATGAATTCTATGAGGTTTAGACAACATTGAGGCAAAAGTTAAATAGTTATTTTTGAACATGCTTTGAGACTTTGCCGGAGTCACATTTGTACTTTTGACATTTGATTTTTTTTAATATTTTATGATCTATGAGGCTTTGACCACATTCACCCAAATTGAGGCAAAAGTTAAATAGTTCACACTTTGAATTCAGTTTATAAGAATTTGACCAGAACCAAATTTGGACTTAGAAAATTTATGAAAAATAACTTTTCCAATAGACTTTATCCATGTGTCTTTTTTGTCATCCATTTTGTATTCTAGGGAAGCTTTTTTCTCAATCTTTGGAGATAGAAAATAAATAAATGAATTTTAATAAAGAAAGGAAATTATTTTAAAGATAATGTATTCTTCTGTTGAATTATTCTATTGTCTATTATTTCATTATTTTTATTTTTAGTAACAGATAATGAAAACCACCTATTTTTAGATGCTTTGTTCACTTTTATAAATACAATTTATACATGGTTTCAATTCAATAAAAACATTTAGTAAAGTAAAAGCTTATAGTATGTGTTATGTATAGCCTATGTATATAGCTTATGTATGTAGACTATATACTGTATACATACAGACACACACACTTGGAATGAATTTGGATTTATATATTATTCTGCACACTCGAAAAGATCTTCCAAAATGGAATGAATTAGGCATGAATGATTAAATTATATCAAGGTACTCAAACAAAGAGACTACAAAGCCTATTGAATAATATACTACATACACCATACATATGCTTCCTATATCTTTGCAAACAATAATCATTTTCATTTAGCCAAATACTAATGTCGGGCCAATATATTCAGGCTTGGATAATGTAAAAAAAACAATATTTTTATTTAGTTGGAACTATAAAAGCAAGGATGACCTAACTGGTCGAAGTTTTTCGGGTCGGAGAGCATCATATGAAGGTGGTGGTTATACCCAATTGCTTTCAGATAAAAAATTAGAATCACAATTGATTGTCGCTAATCTGAAGGTGAGTTTGGTCTGCTTACAGCTCCTATAAATAGTTGCAGGGATTCCACTTTTCATAGCTTTTGAATGATTCTTGATAGTTTAATGAAGCTTGGATCATGTCATTGTGTGATATACGTTATTGTGTTTTAATTCTTAATTTGACTGGTTTCTTTGGTACTAATGAACCAATTAATTACCAGATTGATGACTCTTGTTTACAGGTACTATTTTCACTTTCTTAACTTTTGCAGTACCAAACTAATTTTATTGCTATATTAACCCTATTAATACTGTGCCTTTTAGGGACTCCTCAGTAACTTTTGATAGAACCATGCTGTAGTATTAAAACTTCACAGAACATTAGGTCAACACATAAACATAAATATTTTGGCACAATTATTTTTTTGATGATGTCATCGATTATGATGTCGCCATTAAGTTAAAATAGACGATAAAAAAAATATTTTAGGTACAATAATTTTAATCACCAAAATTTGCCAGAACGTTTTTCAAGCAAAAATAATAATAAGAAAAAATCTTTTTTGGAAATTTTTTTTACCATCTGTGAAAAATTCGGTTACAAGGGAAAATTATTCCTAGTTACAAAAAAAACATTTTTTCAAAAAGACTCAGATTAATTATAGGAAAAGTCCTAAAATTTCTAGTCGTATAAGCCATTCATTCAAAAGTTATGTAAAAAAGTATAGGAGGGGAACAACAATTTTTAATGTGTTTCTTTGTAAATTAATAGGCACATCTTTAATCATTCAGGTGCTTTAAATTCTGATTGTTTTTTAGAAAGGAAGATGGTTAGATCGCGGAACAAGAGCAGTGTTCATTGATTTCACAGTTTATAATGCTAATATTAATATGTTTAATATTGTCAGGTAAGTTAAGACATTCAGTTATTGAAACATTTGGCCACCTTAAAACTTGCAACTAGCCTCTCAAATAATCATACTGTATAATTAGGTACCATCATGATTTTCAATTTCAGTCCAATGGATCTTGGAATTCAGCATTCTTTGAATTATATTATTTCTTAAAAACATTTGTTTTTAAATACTAGATTGCTATTTGAGTTTACACCAACTGGTGGTTGCATTACTTATCGCAGGTTAAGTACGATCAAATTACTTCGATATGTGACATCAACGGATTACTTTGTGATGGCTTGTGAGGGGATATTATTTTTATATTTAATCTTCTACACAATTGAAGAGATAATGGAGATGAAGAAACTCAAATGGAAATATTTGAAAGAGTTTTGGACATGTCTTGATTTGGTTGTCATTTTATGTGGTTTCAGTTTACTTGCAATGAACATGTATCGAACATTTAAAGTTAGCACAGTCTTGAAAGATATCTTGGATAATCGAGATCGTTTTGCGAATTTTGAAATTCTTCAGTACTGGCAGGAACTATTTAATGATATTGTTGCTGTTACATGTTTTTTTGGTTGGATTAAGGTGTGTACCTTTGTTACGTTTTAATGGTATGTTTTGTCCAAAGATTAATATTTGACTGGATTATATTTTCAAAATATTTAAGCAAGCTGCAAGAAATTATCACACTTGTTATTCCCTAACTTTGAAAATTAATAGTTTTAATTCATAACTTTTGTTATTTGAGAGTAGGCAAAGAGAATGTTTTTTTTATTTAGACATGAAATAATTGGATAAGAATTTTGAATGCTTAAACATAATACACTTGTTTATCCTAAGAGTATTGAAATAATCATCATTATGTGTGTTATGTGTAGAGATGTGACAAAGTCATGTTGAAAAATTAAATAAAACAAGTGTTTTTATCGACACATCCGGTATAGCTTTCGACCTTACATAGGTCATTATCAATACTACGTT
>JAULBZ010003657.1:0-16021 GCA_032360805.1 Neoturris breviconis
AGTTGGCTGAAAATATTCTGAAAAATCTCTCCTCTACAGTGATGACCGGCTGTTATTTCGAGCTCTGTACTGTAAAATGCACTTACCTATTACAATTGCTAGAATAATGCAATGTAACACCAGTTTCATTCTCTTATTTTTAAAATACTAAAAAGGAACAACGTTTGAAATAGCTTCTTCTAATTTCTTGTTAACAGTTCTTATGCTAATGAAGTTTAGTATTGAATGAACCTCGTAATTTGTTGTATGGGTATTTTATTGAAAGCTTATCAGTTAATTAAGGTTAGTTTTATGTAAGAATAAGAATTTCAAACAGTATATTCGTTTCATAATTTGAAGTAAATGATTTAACAAAAAACACTTGATGACGTTCCAATTTGTAAGTCATGAAAATCACCAACGAATTTAAATGAAGCCATTATATTGGTTGAAAGTGACTTCACTTGTCAGGTGTCAGAACTTTGAAAAGCAGACCCCTATATAACGTTTGATAGAATCATGTTGATGTATTGTCAAAAGTTTCAAAGGAGTTAGGTCAACAAATAATTACTATTTTAGCATAATAATTTTCTTGATGACGTCATTACTCATGGTGACGTCATTACGGCTAAACAGGTGATGCAAAAACAACTTTTTAGGTGAAAGATCTTTTGTTCCAAAACTATATACCGACACATGTTTCAAAAGCAAAAATTTGATAAAAATATATTTTTCTCGAAAAGTTTTTTTTGCAACTGTCAAAATTATGGATGCTAAGAGAAAATTATCCCTAATTACTGAAGAAAAAAATCAAAATGATCCTAGATAAATTGTCCTATTGACAGGTAATGCGTTTTTGATACTGATTAGCGAGTAACACAGGTATTGACTGAGAATAAACAAAAACAATATTCATCACTTTCAGGTAAATGTTACCTTTATTCAATATGCATATTTATACACGATATGGAGGCATAGAACGTAGGATTTCTGTTATCTTTAAAACTCCCAATTATCAAAGCCATTTTTCACCCATTGATAATGGTTGCTTTATCATCTACAGACGTTAAAAAGTAAAAAGTTAAATATTATGTAAAACCTTATATTTCTTTTTTCGCACCATCTGACCTAAAAATAAAAAAATAGCAATTTAGCAATTCACAAAAATTCGCCAAAATCGCTATTATTAGCTACAATCCCGGAAAATAATACTATAGACAAAGTGAAATTTTAGCAAAAAGTCGAAATTTCTACTTAGAGAAAAAGCCTATAATTTTGATTAGCAAGACGAATGGCACAAAAATTCGATTTTGTTCCGAAAGTCTGGGAACTAGGCTGATGGGAACAACAGAATTTGTCGAGTTTGCAAAAAGTCCTAAGATCTTAAGCCTTAAGTCTACTCGATAAATCACTGAGATAAATCTCTAGGGACTTTTAGTGGTCATTTATTTTATTTCCGGGGTTGTAGTTAGTGGACTTAAAGTGGGCTTTGTTGGTTCTCATTATACATACTACAAATGGAACAAGGGCTGAGTCAACCATGGAAACTTCATCAGGAATTTAACTTGGACGCTCCAACGGGTATAACATAAAGGAGCATGCAGCGTAACAAATTCAGTATGTTGATCCAGAGTCAAAATATCAATTCTGATAGTCATAGGCAAAGATTTTATGCCCATTTAAACAATGATGTAGATTCCTGTACTTTTCAGTTGTCATCGATGTTTAAACAAACGTTTCAGGGGCAAACATTTGTTCAATTTCCGCAATAAAGACGCTAGAACAACATTGTTCTATTTACTGCTAACTTTGCACAAATGTTTCGCCCACTTCCTAATTCTGATTCCTAATTATAGTTTAAATGAACGTGACCGGAGATGCATTAATAAATCTGACTCATACGTAGAGATGCTATCCATCTTTTAGCAATAATAGGTCTGACTCATACGTCGAGATGCTATCCGTCTTTTATACGTAATGATATAGTAATTTCTTTGTGAGTATTCGTATAACAATTTTTCATTAACATTATCTATTAAAAACCTCATTTTATTTTGTGGTTTGACCCTGATATAAGTTCACTTATAATTTTCTTCTTAATTGAAAGCAGTAGCAAAGTCTGCATGCGAATTATTCTGCAGAGTAAAGGACAAGAGTCATAGAAGAAGAAACCACCATGGTGCACAAAAATAAAGTTATTGCAGCAAGTTCTACTTTGAGCAGCCAACACCTTGTTTTCGTGTATTGGTGAATAGGTCTAGCAAGTTCGTTGATAGGCTTATACTATGACGAGCCTTTGTGTTAGTAAAAGTAGTTTTCTCCTTGAGAATAAGTAGTTTTTTAAAAATATACTACTGAAGCAGAAACGCCTTTTTCCTTGTTTTGTTATGTTGTGCCGAATATAGGCCCATGGATGTTATATACGGGGGAGGGATTAATATAGGCCCATGGATGTTATATACGGGGGAGGGATTAATATCGGACGTTTAGAGAGCATTTAATTTCGCAAATGTGTATTTAATCGTGGGAATTTAATTTAGAATCCAACAATGGAAGGGAAATCATTTTTTTAGTAATGAGTCATACTCAATGCTTCAGTTATTCCTTGATACAATAATTTATTTTATGGACAAAAAAATATTTTCACAACAATTAATATCTGTTCGCAAAATTTAGTCAAAATTGCGTAGAAAAAATCCTGAATGAAAACAATTCGACATAAAAAGTCGACATAAAAATGGAAAAACAAAATAAATTTAAAAAATACGGTTCTACAAAGGCGATAATTTGGTAAAAATAGAAATGTAGCTAAATAATTTAGCGGAAGCTCAGTAGGCAAATAGTGTTCAAATTCCGCAATAAAGACGCAAAAACAACTTCGAACGACGTTGTTCATCAAGCGTCTTTACTGCTTGTTTTGGGGCGTCCTGAAGGACGATCTAGGTGAGGTGAGGTTTACTGCTGACTTTAAACAAGTTTTTGTTGTTCCCTGGGGAATGTTTTTAGCACAATGTGTAATACAGCAAAAAGACTACTGAATACGGACCCGTATATCTCCATATCCGAATTGTGTATTGGCGTACGCTATACTGTTCCGTTTTCAGTAGTGGTTCACGCAGCGTTACTCCAGTCTAAGTTCACAAAACAATCCAGAAAGATTCCTTTCATCGAATCCAGCCTTCTTAGAATTTCTAAAATAAGAAAAGAAGAAAGCCCCAAGAATAACAAGAATAACAAGTGCTGGATAAATAACTCTTGTGGATGTTTTGGAGCGCGTTGTAGTTGGGTTTTAGCTAATACGAAGCTCGTTCTAGTCTATGGCAATATCTTGGCCATGTTGACAACTACATTTGATCCAGAGGAAGTAAAAATTATCAAATTATTACCAAATATGAACAATATTACTACTGCGCTTATTACTTCAGTGACCAGTGTTCATGACCATTAAACCCATTCAGCTTTAGGATCATTTTGCAACAATTCATTTTGCTAACCACGTTCTTGACAATAGTAATTTATTTTGCTTGAAAATCATTCACGTAATTTTTTTTTTGCGCCATTTTGAAATGATGATGTCACATAAAAAAAAAAAATTATGATACAGTAAAATGACAATGAAGATCAAATTTGTTTACTAAGGGTTGACAATGTAAACCCTAGCCTGGGATAATAACATCAAAATCCCAGTGAGCACGCGACGCCAGAACAATGTCGAAACAACGATACGTAAAGAGTATATATAGTCCAGGTTAAATAGGTAACACTGACACAATAAAAACATAATAATCTTATTCGATCCGGACCGCTGATATTGGGAATACTAACCGGTCTGGCCCAAAACAATTATTAAGTTTTTATTGGTTTACTCATAACAAAGCCAAGTTCGTTGACGTAACGCATTTCTTCAGATGGTTATCACAAATGTTTGAACTCTAAGCAATCTAGTTGGTACCCGACGTAACGTCATTAAAGTAACGTCATTAAAGCATAAAAACGTCGTGGCAACGTTGATCATATTTCGCGTGTCTGCAAGGCACACTCTAAACCGTGTGACGTTGATTTCTATTCATATGTTGTTTGTCTGCAAGGAATACTCTAATCCACGTGACGTCGATTTTTATTCCTATGAGAATTTTCATTATTTTTGGTAACCTATCACAAAAGGAACAGTCTGGTGAAAATATTTCTTTGTTGAAGTCTATATATAGCGTATCGCTCCAAATATTATTCTGTTCCAAGTTAAATAGGTAAACTGACACAATAAAAACATAATAATCTTATTCGATCCGGACCGCTGATATTGGAAATACTAACCGGTCTGGCCCAAAACAATTATTAAGTTTTTATTGTGTCGTATAAACCAGTTATACGTAATGTTTACACTTGACTTGGTATTTGGAGCCATATGCTATGAGATTTCCTCCGACTTAATAACTGACGTCAGCTGAATTTGACGTTAAATATATATTGCACTAGAGATGCATTAGTTTTGTAAAAATACTTTTCGAGTGATCAGACGTGTTTCTGTAGCTTACAGTTAAGAAAATTGAATCAAATTGTTAAAATGCGACTTGATTTTGTCAAGGCGATGATGCTGAACCGTTCACATAGTGAACACAAATGTGCAATGATGTTCAACAACGCTTATCCATTGAATGCTGGAATTGAATCGCCTGTTGAAGATGCTCATACTGATGAAGGTAGTACTGATGCTGATAAGATTTCGATCATTACTTATAGTACGATATCAATGTTGTCAAGTTTTGAAGACACATTATCCATGACATCTTTGGAAAGCTTTTCGTCCCAAATCTTACTCCAAGAAATGTCAAATGATTTACATCCCACCGGTTCATTGAAGCCTTGGAAACCTGAGGAACGAAAATCAAAATCTATTCGTTGTAGCGATAAAGTTGATGGTGAACGTAAGAAGAAACGTGGCAATATCTTTCATAGATTCTCTCGTTGGTTTCGAAAGAAAATCTGAGGTCTAAACTTTAGTCTCATTATTCCGATGCACTCGCATCTTTTCATTCAAATAACCTATTAGGCAAAAAGTTGTTCGTTCGACGTAGTTCTAACGTCTTTACTGCGGACTTTGGACAAGTTTTTGCCCACTGCTGGAAAGCATAAAAATCATCTATGCTTAGTCAGCGATCTTACATTCGATTGGTTTATTCATAACAAAGTAACGAATCAAGTTCGTTGACGTAACGCATTTCTTTAAATGGTTATCACAAATGTTTGAACACTAAGCAATCTAGTTGGTACACGACGTAACGTCATTAAAGCATAAAAACGTCGTGGCAACGTTGATCATATGTCGCGTGTCTGCAAGGCGCACTCTAAATTGTGTGACGTTGATTTCTATTCATATGTTGTTTGTCTGCAAGGAATTCTCTAATCCGCGTGACGTCGATTTTCCTATGAGAATTTTCATTATTTTTGGTAACCTATTACAAAAGGAACAATCTGGTGAAAATATTTCTTTGCTGAAATAATTAGATTTGCTGTGACGTCTTCAGAAACACATGGTGATACGACATACTTATTGATTTTTGTTCAAAATATTATTGAAATATTTAAAATATTTGGTTACTCAAAAACGTAAAAAAACAACCCATAATATATCAATACATGATTTCCCACCTGGCCACAAGATGATTACCATGACAATACAAATTCAAATAGATTGTTTTAAAAACATTTATAGTTGGTTAATAAGAAAATCTAAAAATTTAGATTTATTTCGGTGGAAGGGTTATAGCTATAGGTATATCTAATTTTGTGACAACAATTCAAAGGAAATAAAATAAGAGAATATCATATCATAGAGATAGCAACTAATGGCGTAAAAGTCTAATTACCGCCCTCCCCACCCACACACATAAAACTTCTGGTCTAACACAATCCAAAGATACCATAAAATACCACATTTATTCTATATGACATCATCAAGGAACAATGTTTGTGTTTGTGTTTAAGCAGACCATGTATTTAAAAGTCATATATCAAATCTCATGTATTTTTTTAAAAAGAACTACTTATTTTCAAGGAAAAATCTCTTTATTTTTAAGCATTTTGTTTGATAAAACTCCTTCTAAAACCCCTTTTTTACTTTTACTAACGCAAAATCTCGACTCGCAAAATATCTTTCATGTATAAACCATGTAAGCCATGTATAAACCCCTATTTCCCTCGAAAAGAGGTCCACCAAAATAGTATTGCGTACTTATTGCTTATACAGCTTATGTAAGCTCAATATCGGACTTTTACTGTATAGCAAATACAACGAAAGAAAGAAACCAGAAGGCAATTGACAAAAAAAACAACCTTGTATATATTACCTACAGGAACGTGCGTGTTCATCATCAGATGAAAAATAAGGGACCGCCTCAAAAATAAAATTTACGAGGAAAGTACTGAGTCAATAATCTTGCAATCGGTTGGTTTCTTCGTACATATCCATTGCAATACATATCCATTGCAAGCTCATTGACTTAACGCACTTCTGCACAGATTCATTTTGTGGAATTTTGTCAATTTTTGTTGATTTAACCCTAGCAAAAAAGTTGGTTTTGGAGCGAAATTTTGAGATGATTGACTGGAGGGAGTAACTTTATTTATCTCACTGTTTAGGCTCATGGGCTTATAACGGCTAATACATAGAGTGATTTGTGGGCTATCATTTCAGTGGGTATATATACGAGAGGGCTTATATTTGTTGTGAGAGAAACACACATTTTGTCTATACGCTGTATGTATATGTGGCATCATTAGATACAATTGTGACTGCTAAGTAGAGTCCATGTAAAACAGATACGTCGTCAGGTGTTGTTTACCAAACGTCCTTTTCGGATACGAGATCGGAACAACGTCGATACAACGCCTAATGAAGATCATATTCAACACAATGTTATTAAAAATATTATTTTTTCGAAATCTCTGGCCAGCCAGATCATAACAAATAAACCGTTACAACAATTTGTAAATATTATCACTCCTAACAAATGCAGCTAATGAATCCTATTCAGGCAGGGGAGGAGGGCGGAATTCCTGTCACATTATTATTGATAACGTCTGAACTAATAAAGCAATGGAGCTGAACTTTCTGACTTTCTAAATTATATATAAGACACAAATTGTGAAAATTTTAGCTTTATTGTGTAAATGGATAAAAAACTATCGATCATTTTGGTATTTTGCAATGTTTTTGTTAACCCGGAAACTATTTTAAGAAAAAAAAAATATCTATATAAAACTGAAAACAGAATGGAAAAATGTTATCTAGAACTCTTTTCATCATATCCCTAACAATATACGGATTTTGGGTAAAATATGCTATTTCAAAATATTTGTGATTGCGTCATCAGAAGAATGCTGACGTCAGCCAAAATAATTGCCCGTTTTGTTCCTTCATGATACACTATTAACCTGCCAAGTTTATCCTTATACTATTAGTCGTTCAAAAGTTATGGAGGAGGGTCGGAATCCGCCCCGCTTCCCGGCCATGAAATGTCCAAAAAAGCCTGACCTAGATAGGGTTAAAATAGCTACAATTTTACATTTTTACTACTGATTAAAAGTGGATAATAGTCATCAATCATCTTAACTCTATTCCTAATTATATACCAATAAATAATTTATAAATCTTCTTTTTATAGCTCTTATTAATCACAAGACCTCCAAAAATTCGCCCCTCTCGCAACAAGTTCTAACGCATTCTTGCTTCATATTCCTACGAATTGTTTTTGTCTTGCTTACACAAGAATTTTCTACTTCTGCTCTTTGTTTACAATTTTCACCGAAATCAATAAATTTCATACATTGATTCTCATCTTTTATGCAATTATTGCACGAATTTCTGCAGTATTTTTTAAATCCAGAGCCGCATATAAATTCTTTCTTGCTGTACGCATAAATACACAACCAAGTTTCATCAGTGCAAGCTAAACATAAAATATAAACAGCGTGAGTAACTATTGAATATTTGTAAAAACTTGTTCAAAGTCCACAGTAAAGAAGTTGAGTAAAATAGATAAAAGTCATAAAGTTTTAACCCTTCGTTAGTATGGTGTGGACCCCCTGAATTTTTAAATTTTGCTGTGAAAAATAACATAACAAAAATTATTATTCAGGAAGCTATTTTCTTACATATTTTAAAAATCTGCATCATAATTTTGTGATTTTGTTGCCCCCTGAACCTTCTAATACCTTCCCATGAATTAACAAATTTCCGGGGATACCCCACCATACTAATAAGGTCTTAAGGCAGTGGTGGAGTTCAAATTGCCTCCCCTCAGTCTCGATAAGGTTAAGATGATGCTACCAAAGTTGCTCGTGTTTGATTCAAAACTACTATTTTAAATAGTAAAATCTCTGCCGACACAAGACGCTGGAACAACGTCAAAACAACGTCAATGATGTTCCGATGTCGTGTTCCCACTTGGAATATACCGGATTTTCCTTACTAAACTACGAGCCAAATATTGGACGAAATAAAATGGAGTGTTTACCTTCTTTATTCGTCGTAGTTTTAGTTGATGTTCTAGTTTTTGTTGTGGTCGCAGTTGGTTTCTTAGTTGTTGTGGTCGTAGTTGATTTCTTAGTTGTTGCGATGGCAATTGCTTTTTTTGTTGTTGTAGTCGTAGCTGGTTTCTTAGTGGCTGTTGTTGTTGTAGTTGGTTTCGTAGTTGTTGTAGTCGTAGTTGATTTCCCAGTTTCTCTGAATATACAACATGTCTTCTCACAGAGATAATCATGAGAAAAACAAAATCGCACATAATTGTTCAGTGTTATTTGCTTACACCACATGTCATCATCGAAGGTGTTCCGACAGTCTAAAAATACATTAAATACAATATAAACATTGAGTGTTGCATTTTACAGCAGGAAATACGAACCAATACGGTTCCTTCTATTCTCATATAGGACTGTGTATTGCCGTATATGGCAATGTCTAGTCCATATATGGGAATATACGACACCTTATTCGTTAGTCTTTCCCGTTGTGTTTCTAAACAATAAGCGAGACAATGATCGCAATAAATTGCATTAGAGGGGGTTATTTTTATAAGCATCGCTTTGTATTGGCAAAATTAAATCCGTGAGAACAATTTCATTATTCGTAAATTTGAAATGCGCGAAAAATAGATCCACTTGAATTTGACAATAAGTAAGGATTATAGTTGGTGAAAATATTTATTTTACTGGAATAATAGATGTGCGACTTACTATTAATTAAAGTGGTTGTTGTGGGCGTTGTTGGTTTCTTGGTCGTTGTGGTGGTAGTTGGTTTCTTGGTCGTTGTAGTTATTTTTTTGATGACTGTAGTTGGTTTCTTAGTGGTTGCGGTTGTGGTTGGTTTTTTAGTGGTTGTGGTGGTGGTTGGTTTTTTAGTGGTTGTGGAAGTAGTTGGTTTCTTAGTGGTTGTGGTTGTAGTTGGCTTTTTAGTTGTTGTTGTGGTTGTCGGTTTTGTCGTGGTCGTGGTCTTGGTTGTTGTAGTAGTAGCAGTTTCTCTGAATATACAACATGTCTTCTCACAGAGATAATCATGAGAAAAACAAAATTGCACATAATTTTTCAGTGTTATTTGCTTACACCACATGTCCTCATCGAAGGTGTTCCGACAGTCTAAAAAATATTTTAAATACAATATAAACATTAAGTGTTGCGTTTTACGGCGGGGAAGACGAACCAATACTTACTGTTTCAATAAAAATTCATTCGAATTGGATTAAGCGCAAAAATAATTTTGCTAATTCAACGGTACACTGAAGTCGTACGTTTCCAGGAGAGATACGACGGCTATATAATAAAATCGGAACTTATAGAGCCGTACGGGATTTTAGTGAGAAAAATTCTAGTAAAGGAAGTTAACCTTGTACGTATCGTTTTGTATTGGCGAAATTAAAACTATGAGAGCATTTCATTATGCGTAAATTTGAAACGCGTGAAAAATAGAACCACCTGAATTTCACGACTTCAATTTACCGGAATAATTGGTGTGTAACTTACTTTTAATTAAAGTGGTCATCGTGCGTGTGGTTGGTTTCTTGGTCGTTGTGGTTGGTCTTTTGGTGGTTGTTGTTGTGGTAGGTTTCTTGGTCGTTGTAGTTATTTTTTTGATGACTGTAGTTGGTCTTTTGGTTGTCGTAGTGGTTGGCTTCTTGGTGGTTGTGGTGGTGGTTGTTGTGGTAGGTTTCTTGGTGGTGGTTGTGGTAGTTGGTTTCTTGGTGGTTGTGGTTGTAGTTGGTCTTTTGGTGGTGGTTGTTGTGGTAGGTTTCTTGGTGGTTGTGGTGGTTGTGGTGGTAGTTGGTCTTTTGGTTGTCGTAGTGGTTGGCTTCTTGGTGGTTGTGGTTGTAGTTGATCTTTTGGTGGTGGTTGTTGTGGTAGGTTTCTTGGTGGTTGTGGTGGTTGTGGTGGTTGTGGTGGTAGTTGGTCTTTTGGTGGTTGTTGTTGTGGTAATTGGTTTCTTGGTGGTTGGTGTTGTCTTTTCTTGGTTACATTTGTAGAGCAAATTAAGTTGCAATATGTCCTTCTCAGAAAGTTTTGTATTTCCAAATGTTACTTTACCTTCGCCAATCCATTCAAGTGTTTGTTCGCCATTTTTGGAGAATGCTTTAGGACCATAGTGCATGATACTTTCCGAATCATACCCAACATTTAAACCATCGCTATATGTGCCTGTTGTTTGCTTTCGGAAGTTGCCATCACGACCTATTATCAATGTTTATTAATTTAGCAAAGATATACCTGATGGAAAAAAAACTTGTTCAAAGTCCACAGTAACGACGCTAGAGCACTGTCAAACAAGGCGTTGTTCTAGCGCCTTTACTGCTGACTTTGAACAAGTTTTGGCCTATTGGGTATACAGGAATTGTAACAGATCCAAACGGCTCACTATATTAAAAACCATGCCAACACACGATGTCGGATCAATTTCTCGAAATGTTCCAAAACGCTCATCACAGTGTGAAAGCCTACTGAATACGGACTCGTACAATTCCGTGTGTATAAACGATATATACGGGTTCTTTTCCAGTTGTCTTTCATTCTGCATTTACTTTGCTTATTTTGTATTTAAATAAATTCTCGACTTTAATTTCAGTTCACATCCTTTCTTTTAAAAATACATATACTCATTCCAATCTTACCTGCCTGTATGTTTCCCCAATTTATTTGAAGGTATTTGTCTCGATCTTGTCTTGATTGTTCATGAAAAAATCCGAGTGAGTGTAATAATTCATGAATTGTTGTTCCAATATACCACAAGCAGCTAGGTGCGCTTAATGATAATTGTTGTTTACCTCCTACTTTTCCGATATAAGACCAGCACCTAGAAAGTAAAACATCTATAAGTAACAACATTCAACAAGTCCCTTTGTCGGTGCACGACGGTGTTCCGACGTAGTTCCGACGTCGTGTGCTCATTTGGTTTGTTGTCAAGATATCTAAAACCAGGAGGCTCATGGGATATATGAGGTTGTAATAAGTAAATTTACCCTTTTCCATTGATGATTTCAATATGATCATATGGTGCATTGTCGATGGAATATTCTTTAAATCGAATGCATGATACGCTCTCGATTTCTCTCATGGCTGCTCGAATTCTGGTGTCCTTTTGATACGCACCTAAAGTAATAGAAAAAAATAGCAATATGGTTTCAAGTAATGAAAATACTGTAGTAAGGGTGATAAAATCAAACACTTCGTAAAAGGTGAAAAATCGTTTTTATATTATATATGCATGTTGGAATGGAATGAGAAAAAACTTATTCAACGTCCGCATAGTAAAGTCGCTAGAGAAATGTCGAATGACGTTGTTTTAGCGCCTTCATTTCAGACTTTGAACAAAATTATTCAAAAATGTGCATCATTGCTTCCACGGTTCAATTGCTGCTGATCAAAAATAATACGTCACTAAATGCGTGACGGGACATAAAATGATCGAAATTTTTTATTGTCATTTAAATATTTACGTAAGGAATCATAGTTTCAGTGGGCTCACGTTGTCGAATCAACATCGAAACAACGCCGAAACGACATCGCGATGTTGATTTGACGCGCTTCAGCGTTGACCGCGTGTGTGTGTGTGTTGACGTTCTATTTTGACGACAAAATACCCCTAATAACTTACTGAAGCTGTCAGCGATTGTAACGGCAACAATACCATTAACCCATTGACTTCTAACCTGATTTGATATTGATCTTCGTGTTCTTTTTGTAAATATGGGTTCCTGTTCAGGAGTATATATCACATCCACATCCTCTATTCGTTCACTTCCATTTTCATTTTTATTTACATTTTCGATATCATCCATAGTATTGCAACTACATTCAAGAACTAAAACAAGATAAGAGAATATCATTTCAATGGTGCAATGCAATTCGAAGGCTTGATTATATTAACCAGTAAGGTAAGTATGGGATCATCCCAAATTTCGCTTCAAATCCAACTTCTTTGGTAGGGTTAAATCAGCTAAAATTGATAAAATTAAAAAAAATGAACCTGTACAGAAGTGTGTTAGGTCCACGAGCTTGCCATGGATTAGTTTCTTCGGTACGAAGAAAACAATCCATTGTAAGATCGTTGACTCAGTACTCTCCTCTGTAGATTTTATTTTTGAGATGGTCCCTAAAACTCCGGATAAAGCGTGGACGACTGCTGAATAAGACTCCGTACGTATATCTCCGAATACAAACCGGGTATTACTACTAATATTGAAGTGGGGGAACCACCTGTTTAAAGTCCGCAACAAAAACGCTAGAACTACGTTGGAAACGTTGTTCCAGCATCTTTACTGAGGATTGTTGAACAAGTTTATGCCCTCTAAGATCACATAATAGAGTCACGTCAGATTTACCTGCAATAGTAAGTATAGCCACAATAACAATTGTCACTTTCATTTTGATAATAATGCAGTGACTTTCTTGTGCTAAAGAGTTGTGCTGCTCGCTTGTAAAATAAATAATAAAACACCTGCTGACCTATTTATATGATAATTTAACAAATAAAAACTCCATTGTTTTAATTAGCCAATGAAAATCTGTATTTTAATTGTATTAACAAATCAAAATCCGTTGTTTAATTATATTAACGAAGAATATTATAATTTAGTTTAGATCTATTGTGGTGGTCCCCCGTGTTTATAATATTTTATCAGTCATTCATTTGTTCTTTTCCATATTATACAGGGGGCAATAAATGAAAAATATATTTAAAACTTCTTTTCTGATTTTTCATAATGTAACCCCCTTAAATGTTAATATTAATAGAAAATTTCCACGATAAATTGTTGATTACCAGGAGGTAAGGATCTTCAACAAATGAGATATATTACTCACGAACTCGTTCCTTAATTATTAATTGTTAGCTGTGTTTCAAGTAATAACAGACATATTTAACTACTTCTAATTAGCTATCAATTATAGTTTAACTTACTAATTACCGGTTTGTCATCTTCCTTCGCCCTGCATGTAGTAACATCGTGTCTATTTTCGTATTAGAAAAAATAGGGAAACGGAGATTGTGATATAGATTAAAATTTTGTGATCCTTAATGACTTTTATTTATACCAACTCGACAGATTTAACAATTCGTTCTGACAGGTTATATTTATTGTATGAAGAACTACTCGAGAAATTGTTACAAAATATTATTTAATGCGACGTTTACAATTGTTTTTAATCCGATGATAATAACAACCCCACTTTGAACGACTTCATGATGTATATTGTTGTCATTATTTTTACTTTTTTCATTATTTTTGACATTCGTTACTTTCTCCGTTTAATATTTGTATTTATTTTTATATATATATTCTCCTTTTGATTTGTGATAGCATAATCGCTTCAGTGACAGCATAATCCAGTGGAGAGAATCTTGTTCAGAGTCCTCAGTAACGACGGTAGAACAACGTTTTCACTGGTTAAGCTCATGTTAACATAACAAAATAGATTTCTGTGTGCGTGGTTCATTACTGAATGAGTGATTATGCGGAAAAATTTGCTACAAAGCGGCTAGTAAGTTTGGCCTTAAATTTGTCGGAAAAAAACACTGGCCTTCACTGAAAACGAGGGTACAATTCTAGACATTTTCGACAACTAATGTAGCAAGTTTAGGATTTTTTGTTATTCCTTTCATAGATTCAAGATAACGGATGATTTTTTTTTCCACTAACTTTGCGGTTATTATTCTCCGCTTAAGATTGTACTTCGATTCATACTTTTCATTGATGGTACTTTAACTATTCTACTTTTCATTGATGTTCCGATGAAAGAGTTTATCTGACTTCTTTACCATTTTGGACAGAGCTTTACCATTTTGGACAGAGGTCTACCGTTTCGGACAGAGCTTTACCGTTTCGGACAGAGCTTATCTATGTTTCGGAGGAAGGCAAATGTAGCTACATTATGTCTTTTGCAAATAAATTATTAAAGAAGAAACAATTGAACCCACGCTTTCTGTTCCTGTTTTTAGAGCTTTCCTCTATAATTCCCAGGAAGGCAAGATAATTCAATGACTGGGAAGGTGGTTTGTTCTAAAAACGTAAGTGAATCATTCTGGGGAAGAATGAACTATAGGGCACAGGGGTAACCGGGTTTGCAATACAGTTGTGAAAAACATTTGCACCTAAAAAACACGAAATGTTGTGAATAAATCCCAAATATGATATCACGAAATAACGAAAATGATCCCCATAAATTGCAGGAAGTAGGTTGGGTAGGGTAAAACTAGTTTTAAAGAAATATATGTATAAGGAACGAGTCATTTAAATTTCGTGGGTCACATGCCATCGTGGGTCTTGTGGGTTACGTGCCTTCGTGGGTCTAGAATAATCTCGTGCCTTCGTGGGTCTATAATTATCTCGTGCCATCGTGGGTCCAATTTTTTTTCTCGTGGGTCTAATTTGTTTTCTCGTGTTTTTTTTTTTCTCGTTTACCGTTACTATTTTTAATGTGTTGCCTACAACCGATCGCATAAATTATAAGGCATTTTACGAATTTCGACAAGCAATATAAGCCACAAGTAAAATGTAAATACGGAAAATGACCACTAGGCGTCCCTTAAGGTTTACCTCAGAGGTTTATCCGAGTAGACTTAAGACTTAGGGCTTAGGATCTACGGTCTTTTTGCAAACTCGACAAATTCTGCTGTTCATAACAGCCTAGTACCCAGGCTCTTGGAACATATTCGATTTTTTGTGTCTTTTTGCTACCGAAAATTTAAGGCTTTCTATCCAATTGGAAATTCTGAATTTTTGCTCGAATTTTGCCTTGTCTCAAATATTTATGTGATTGCTTGTAGGTGATTTCAAAATATATTATTATATAATAATATATAATTATCTCATGTTCTTTGTTTGATATAAGTTAAGAATTAGTCCAAAGATGTAAAATAAAATTATATGGAAAGTTACCAAATAGATATTTTCACAAATGACCAAAACGAGTAATTTATTGTTCAAATTACAACTTATTGCAATACAAGAACTTTCTTTTTGTGCAGGTCACTACACATAAACGAAGTTATTGCAACTTAACAAGTTTACGCCTCGTTTTTGTCATTTGTGAAAAGACCAATTTCAGGTTGGTAGTGAATTTCTACACACTAGCTCATTCCGTTTGTTTGTTCTTTTCTAACATTAAGATTATATGGACTTTTATTTATTTTAGAAAGAATAAAAATGTAAGCAATTACAAGCAAAAGGGGTTCTCGGGTCATATTTGTGGCAGAATTTCAGAGTTTTCATTTTTTAATGTTAAGAATTTCTTTTTCTTCAAAATCTTTCCAGGTTTTGCAATGAAATCTTTGCAAATCATAGTGTATGAGCTAGTGTGTGTGTAGCTATTCGTTACTATTTCAAGTTACTAGCTACTAGTTACTAGTTACTAGCTACTAGTTACTAGCTACTAGTTACTAGCTACTAGTTACTAGCTACTAGTTACTAGCTACTAGTTACTACCTTAAAAGTCTTAATTTTCGCGAGTCTTAAATTTCGCGAATTTCGCGATTTTTAAAAAAATTCGCGAAATTAAA
>JAULBZ010003658.1:0-16019 GCA_032360805.1 Neoturris breviconis
GCGTCCCATCTTGCAGTACTAGCTGGAGCTATGAAAGACCATCGGTCGGTTTCAGGGTCGTATACTTCACCAGAATTCAAGTGTGTAGTTCCATCCCAACCACCTAAGAATATATGAAATATAGATTAGACTTTGTTCATGTAGAAAATATAGATTCAAGTGTGTTGTTCCAACCCAAGCACCAAAGAGTGCATCAATAATCAAGTGTGTTCTTCCACCCAACCACCTAAGAAAGTATTGAAATATAGAATATATCATCATATTGTCTAACTTCTGGACTGTCACATAAACATTATTTTTTTGAAACTTTATTGAGCCAATTATTGTGTATTCCACTTTTTTCAGTTAAGGCTCCTTTTCCCATCACATGGTCTTTATGTGTTAAAGTGTTAAGGTGGATCTACACTAGGCAAATCCGTTCGCTGGAATTCAAAATGAAGCCACTCCATTGATTTTAACCAATAAAGCCTGAAGCTATGCTCAAAAATCAGTCCTCCGCAATGATTATTTGCCCTTACTTCGACCGCTGAAATATTATCTGAGGAGAAGAGTTTTAACTTAACGAGTGTGCAAGTGACTGATTTCTAAGAAGCAAAGAAACCAATCCATTACAAGATCGTTGCCATAACACCCTTCTCCGTTGACATACCAATCACATATATTTTTCCGTTGACCGCAGCACAGCATGCACTTGCACGGCTACAGTTCATTGAAGCAATCTTACACCAGCGATTTGTATGTGGATCGTATTTCGCAGCACTATTTAAAGCCATACCTAGAAGGACAAAGAGTACTGAGTATATACCTAGTAAAGGCCAAAAACTTGTTCAAAGTTAGCAGTAAAGACGGTAGAACATCGTCGTTCGGCGTTGTCTAGCGTCTTTACTGCTGACTTTAAACAAGCTCACTGTGTAGGTGATCTTCGAATTGTTTGAGGTAAGTTCAAATAATCACTGTGGATGAGCGATGTTGAGCCTTGCTTCAAGGCTAGAAAGCCTTGGCAATCCCTCCTCCACAGTGATTATTTGCTATTACTACGAAAACTGTCGTTAAGAAGGAACCAATCAGTTGTGCATGCCCGTTGATATAACACGATCCATGTCAAGCTAGAATACAAAAACTTGTTTAACGTTCGCAGTAAAGACGATAGAACAACGTCGAATGACCTCTTTACTGGGGACTTTGAACAAGTTTTTGCCCACGGGACATTTTCCCTTCCTTTTTTTTTGACTTTACTCGAAATAATAATTACAAATAATCACTCTGAAGGAGTACTGTGGTGAATCAATTTAACTAGCTAACCTGAAAATAACTCTTGGACATCACCTGCGGAGGAGTGTTTTTAGTCTAGTTTTTGTCAGTTATCCAAACGAAAACGATACAAAATAAACCATACACTCATCAACAGCTGTTGAAAATCAATGATTGTGGTTCTTATATATATACAGCTACTGGCTTTAAATATGTTGGGAGGGCCCGAAAGTATGCTCAAAGATCACTCCTCCACTAATTATTTTAATTATCTTATTGATGTCAGTGGTCAAAACAAAAAAATCACTGTGGAGGAGGAATTATTAAAAATAGCTTCAAGCTTTTTAGCCTGAAGCTTATTAGAAAACCACTCCTCCACAGTGATTTACTCTTATTTCGAACACTGTAAAGCATACGACCTACTCACCAACATAACTCACACCACCCATCACATACAAGTACTTGTCCGCAACAACACAAGGGCTACTGCGACAAGCAGACATACTTGGAATAAAAGACCATGAGTCTGTTGAGGGATTATACTTCTCCACAGAGTTCAATCGCATATTATTTTCATCACATCCTCCCACTGCATATAGAAAACCTAAACAGACAACATCAAGACTTAAAATAACTGTTGACAATCACATGTGGAAGAGCGTTTTTGAATGTAATTTGCAGTAGTTCAACTGAAAATTATACTGAAAAACACTGGTTATGTCTGTCAGTTATTCCAAGACTTGATTATATGTTATCAAATATACATGTCTAAAAAACTATACTAAAAAACACTCCTCACAGATAATTTTTAACAGGTTTATATATAGTATATAATGATGAAGAGTATTATGTTCATGTATTTCCAAGTAGGCAAAGTCCTCAGTGAAGACGCTACAACAACTTCGGTCATTGTTTGGTTTCTTTTGTGTATTTCTATTCTACACCCCATACGCTATTTAATCCCTTATTTTAACGCCCTTATTTTAACGCCCTTATTTTAACGCCCCATTCTCAACAAAATATTTCATAAACGCACCCAAAAAGTTCTAAAATTTAATTAACGCCGCAAGCGTATTCGAAGCATTATGGTATGACTATTAACAACTTTGGTGGAAGAAAAACAATTTGATAAGTTCGACAGGAATTTTGACATTGTGGTTGCCGAGATATTTTATCTGGTGGGACATTAAATCGCCTGTTTGTATATTTTTAGAACTTGTTTTAAAAGATAATCATAGAAGTAACGTAATCGTATGACTAAAATATTTCAAATGTTTTTTTATAACAATTGAGTGTGCTGACAGTCAGCTTAATTTTAAAGAAGATGGGCCTCCGTTACGTGGCTAAGCGCATAAATATATACAACAGATACACATGTTTTAACTAAAATTCCACATGATTATATTTAATTGCATACTTATAAATACCACCGTGAACAACTTTAGCATCTTTACTGCAGACTTTGAACAGGTTTTTGCCCACTGGGTGTGTGCCACACCGAAGAGGTCACAGTTTTGTATTAAAAAATAAATAGCATAAATATCCTGTTATTGGTTAGTTATGATGTAATGATAAGTTGTTTATTTAAAAAATTCCCCCCGTAAGATAATTGCAATTTAATTAGTCTAATGATTAGTATAATTTCTGTTTCGTTCCTCATCGGTAATTAATGTTAATTGTTTGTTAATGATTGTTGTTAATTACATATTTATGTAATTATATTCTACACGTTTTAAATAAAATACTTCCAATATTGTATCCGCATGTAAACTACAACAATTTAAATCAAGAAGAGGTGTGGCCGTAGGGATAAGAGTCTAGTAGCCCTAGCACTAGGGTTTACTGACAAGCCCTAGTACTAGGGATTACTGATTAGCCCTAATACTAGGGTTTACTGACAAGCTCTAGTACTAGGGATTACTGATTAGCCCTAATACTAGGGTTTACTGACAAGCTCTAGTACTAGGGTTTACTGATTAGCCCTAATACTAGGGTTTACTGATTAGCCCTAAAAACTCTCTTACTGACTGTAAAAAATTAACATTACATGACTTTGTGTAAAACAAATCTGTAACAAAGAGTGCAGTGGTCGAAATAAGAGCAAATAATCACTGCGGAGGAGTGAATTTTGAGCATTGCTTCAGGCTATAAAGTCTGAAGCTATACTCAAAAATCTCTTCTCGATAGTGATTATTTACTCTTATTTTGACCACTAAGAGCCATACTCTTCTTTCTAACTTTTATTTTCTGAAAGTGCCTTAGCAGTCAGATAAGAGCAAATAATCAATGTGGGGGAGTAAATTTTGAGCATAGCTTTATGCTACAAAGCCTAAAGTTATGCAAAAAAATCCCTCCACCCCAGTGATTAGTTTTTCTTATTTTAGCTACTGTCCCTAGTAGTATAAAGTTAATAATACCTTCTAAAGCTGAGATATTTAGTAAACTTCTCCTAGAAAGCATCTGCGCCACACTACTCCATGTATTGGTTTTAGGATCGTATCTTTCAACATGTGCTAGAGAACTTTGTGCAGCACCTATGAAAAAAAAATTAAGTTTGAATATATAGCGCAGCAGTCAAAATAAAAGCAAATAACCACCGTGGAGGATGGATTTTAAAAGCCTGAAGCTATACTAAAAAATTCCTCCTCCACAGTGATTATTTACTCTTATTTCGATAAATGTGGCATTTATTTACTTGATTCATGGGATCATCTCAAATGTTTTGTGCCAAAAACAACTTTTCCCAGAGAACAAAAACGTTGAAAACGTTGTTCTATCTACTTTGAACAGGTTTTTGCTCGATTGGGTTGATAGACTTAGGAACGGAACTAAATGTGAACTAAATTCAACAAAGCTGAAATAGAACAGTCCAATGAGCAAAAACTTGTTCAAAGTCTGCAGTAAAGATGCTAGAACGACGTCGTTCGCGTTGGCTTTACAGATGACCTTGAACAAGTTTTTGCCCATTGGAAGAAGGGTTATCAAGGCATATTTTTCAACATTGAACGAAATAAGATCAAATAATCACTATGGAGGAGTGAGTTTTGAGCACAGGCTACTAAGAAAAAATTTGCGATTTCATGGAGGATCACAAAACACAAGATCTTCATTTTGGGGAAATGGTAGAAAACGGCAAAAACTTTCCAGACTTGTTAGCAATTTTAATCAAGTTCTATGAATATAATAGAATTTGTCTTATGTAATGCTTTGGTTTACCACAATTAGGTTTATGTTAAATTTCATATGTAAAAATAATTAAAAAATAGAATGATAATGCTTGTGTAGTAGTGGAAATAAGAGTAAATAATCGCTGTGGAGGAGGGATTTTTTTAATATAGCCTCAGGCTTTGTATCCTAAAGCTATGTTTAAAAATCACTCCTCCACAGTAATTATTGGGTCTTATTTAAAGCGCTGTCTTCTAATAAATGTCTCTGCTATTTTAAAAGCCCCACCAATATACTGAAAATAAAATATGGCGTTTATTAGAATAATATGCTTTTGTAAGGGTTAAAATAAAGCCTGAAGCAATGCACAAAATGTACTTCTCCACAGTGATTATATGCTCCCATTGCAAACACTGAACAGTATTAGATAAAGGGAATAACAAAATAACTTGTACCTTCTCTGTATTGACCACCTGCTGCATATACAAACTCGCCAGACACTGCTAACCCATGTCGACATCTCGGTGTCTGCATTTTTGCAAGTACAAACCATTGATTATTACAAAGTAAATAACATGCTGTAGAAGCAACAACAGACGATGCTGTAACAAAAAAACAAAAGTCTAAGTACAGTGCTTGAGGGGGAAAAACATCTGAGGATAGGTTCAGGATTTAAAAGCATGAAGCTGTGCTAAATTTTACACCGCCACAGGGATTTTAAGCATTACCTATGCTGCTCAAAAATCACTCCTCCACAGTGATTATTTCAACCGCTAATATTTCAGAATAAATATACACAACTTTGTTGGAATTATTATTCACCTCCAGTGAAAATAAGAGCAAATAATCGCTGTGTAGGAGAGAATTTTGAGCAATGCATCAAGCTTTATAACCTAAAACTATGCTCAAAAATCGCTCCCAGGGAAAGAGTGCTGAATCAATGATCTTGCAATTTAGTGGTTTCTTCGTACAGAAGAAACCCGTCAATTGTCAGTTCGTTGACTTAACACTAACTAAATTTCCATACAAGGTCCTTGAATGCCACCGACAGCAATTATGCCATTAACGATACCCATAGATTTTCTTGGAGTAGTTCTTTTACTTTTCAGTTGCCATCTACGATCGGGCAACATATGATAATTCTTAGCTTCTAAGAGCAATGAAATACAATCAGACGAATTACGAACAAGTTCTTCCGATTCAACATGATCCATCAAATAATAGGGTGAGATTAATGGAAAACGCACATATGAGATAAGTTCTTTAAAATATTCTTTACGGTTCTCTTCATCAAATTTAACCCAATTCATAATAGATTCAAATATTTGTTCTTCTCTATCAATTTTTGTATCATCGCTAGAAACAAAATCGATTAACCGCGTATGTGTAAGGTTTAGAAACTCTTCCGTAGAAGATATTGTCACATAATTTTCACGAATGTAGCTAGTGGCCGTTGAACGTAGCCATTCACAGTCATATCGCTCTGCTGTAGATTCGATACTTAAACAGTTTACTGGAGTGAGCATTTTTTTTAAATATATTGTGCAACGGTCTTTTAGCGATGAAATGAGCAAATAGTTAGCAGCTGATATTATAGCTTTTATATTATTATCGGTCAATTCGATCTCTCCGGTATAAATATATAAAAGTAACTTCTCCATACAATCTGCATCAATATCAGTTAAGACAACCGGTTTGTTTTCTGAACTTCCACTACTCAAACTACTTGAAAACAAAGCTTTAAAGTATGGCGAGGAAGCTGCTAATATTGTTCGATGAGCAGGAAAAGTTTTGCCATCAACACATATCATAACGTCACATAGTGTATTTGATTCCCGAAGTTCATTCATTGTTCTCATGATTTCAGAGCAGTATGCTTGACCCTGTGAACTACTGGCAAGAGAAACAGTCGATGCACATCGCTCTGGTCGCATTCCGATTTCAACTTTAATAATAGATCTTTCAGAAGTTTCGGGAGACTTTCCATTTGGTGAAGAACTTATTGAAGTTGATCCATATGACCTTGGACGTTTCCAATCGACACCATCAGGAGGAGAAGGTTCCTGCTCCTCCTGGAGTGGTCTTTTTCTTTCATCCATCGCTATTAAATTTTTTTCCCTAGTACTTTTCTAAATAAAAAGCAGAATTAATAACTGTTGTTATCATCTTTTTTTTGAACTTTAGCATGCTCTCATACTCTTAGGAACCATCTCCAAAATTCGTTTCAATAAGCAGATATTTTAGCAACTTTAAAGAGTTCAATAAGTTTGAGAAAAATTAATCTACGAAGAAGAGTGTTAAGTCAACGAGCTTGCAATTGATTGGATTCTTCGGTACGAAGAAACCAATCATTTGCAAGATCGTTGATTCAGCACTGATTATTTGTTCTTATTTTGACGAATACCTTATGCAGGAGAAGTATTCAAAGAGAGCCTAAGCAGAGAGTCCTCAAACTCTAATTTATTTTATCAGGGAAAAAAAATCAAATTAAAATCAAAGGCACAGCCTTGAAAGTAGCCCACCATGTGAAAGTTAAACCATGCACATAAATATGATTTGCATACATACATTAAATTTTTGAGATTTTTGAGGCATTTAGGGGACATTTAAGGAGATTATTTGTTTTTATTTCGAACACTGAAAATAAGAACAAATAATCACAGTGTATGATTGAGTTTTGGGCATAGTTCCAGGCTTTGTAGCCAGAACAATTCTTAATCAAAGGTACCGTATTGAAAGTAGCCCACCAAACCAAGTGTTAAGCATATAAATATGATTTGCCTAACACACATTATACAGTGTTTGAAATATGTCTTTATTAAGATGATAACGTTTCAGGTCAAATAAACAATTGGAAAACAATTGGAAAAATTATGCCCAATCACTGTGGAGGAGAGTAGTGAAATTTCCTATCAAGGATAAACACTCAAATTTTATATGGCATTAGGATTTCATGTCCTTATTAACTTGATAAAGTTTCAGTTCAAATAAACAATTGGAACACCTTTTCTATCAAGGTAAAATTATATCAAATCACGGCGAAGGAGAATAGTGAAATTTCATATCATATCCACAGTGAATATGAATAGCATACACACATTATACATCATAGCATTATGTACACACCAAATAAAAATAGAGAATGTACATCTATGTTATAGTATTAGTTGTGATTTTAAAGACTTGTGCATAATTACGTATGTGTATGTATATGTATATGCGTATGTATATATGTATGCATGTAATGTATATGTATATGAATATGTATGTACATAAGATATATACATAGACTATAACACTACACTGTAGAAACCATGTAGTTTTTTTATAAAAGTTTAACACTTATATCTAATATATAATATCTAAAAGGTGGTTGTCGTCATCTGTTATTAAAATTAACAAATAAAGAATGATGAAATAGATAAATCAATTTTTCCTCTGTTTAATTGTGTATCTAATTAACATTAGGACTAATTAATAATGTGATAAGAACCAACTTATAATCATGATAATAATTAATGCCTTACGATCCTAAAGTGGATAACATTAATATTTATTTCCAAATTGAAGAAGGAAGCTTCCCAAAATCAAAATGGAGACTTTAAAAATTTAAAAAATTATTTTCTTATCATCTCAAAAAGTCAACAAAAATCATATATTGAATATATTGAATATTTTGGTAAATGTGGTCAAAGTCTCATAGAAATCAAAAATATTGTAAAAAAAAATTTAAATCCAAACGTGACTCTGGTCAAATCCTTATAAACAGAATTCAAAAAATTTCCAAGTCAACAAAAACCATAAACTGAACATTTTGGTTAATGTCTCCAAAAAATCCCTTTTTCGCCGATACTTGGTCCCAAATTGACGAAATTGAAAAACAATTTGGCTAGCAGTCTCATAATTTTGCCTAGAATGCCATAACCAAATTTCATGACAGTACCATGCCTATTCGCACCATTGGACTGAAAACTCAATTTGGACACCCTTTTTACCCAAAACTTGGGACCGAGTGGACAAAATCGAAATTAAGTACATCACAATTATATAATAAACTGATTTTTATTAGATGGTTTCCACATGGTTTCTACCATCTGTGTTCTAAAAAACATCCTTTCAAGAAGTGTGCTATTAATTTGTAATTCACATTGGGGAATAAAATAATTAACTTTATAACATAACATGACCTGTAAGAAGCTTCTCAAAAACAAATAGAGAAATTATCTCTTGTCATTGATTTATCTCTAAAGGTTGATGAAGATGGTTCCCCAAAATACAAAATGGATGCCAATAAAGATTAATGACCTGGTCAAAGTCTCACACAAAAATTATTTTTTAAACATTTTATAAGTGCAAACTGAATTCAAAAAATTATCTAAAGTAAAAAAAAAATCAGAAAAAAAATATTTTGGTGAATTGTAAATCAAATTCTCCAATTTTGGAAAATCCCTTATTTGACAATACTCGATCCCGAGTATTAGCCAGTGGTCTTTTAATACTGCCTAAAATGCCATAAACAAAACTTTAGGATGGTGCCATGCCTCTTCGGCCCTTTAGAAAAATAAGTCCGAAAAAAATCCATCTGGCACGTAAATCAAATTTTCGAAAATTTACTAAGTTCGATCCACTTTTGAAAAAATCACATTTTGGAAGAATGCTTTGGCAAGTCCCTACAAAATATCGCCTCAAATGTTGAGGCCAAATTTCAAAATGGTAGCACTTCGGGAACATGGTCTATTAAGAAAAGTGGGCCGCTGTAGCTGCAAAGTGATAGTAATGGCCCATTCAAACTTCATTTGATGGGCTAAAAAGATAATTCCATGGCAGTCTGAATCTATGAACCACATTAAGCAATGTACTTTAAGTCAGAAACACATCCCATTTTGACATTGTGACACATCAGATCATCTTTTGAAATACCCATACAGTATATATAGTATCAATGATGAAGAGCATTAACAATTATCTCTGAGAAGGAACAATTTTGAGTATAGCATTTGAGTGTACCTGAAGCAATGCTAAAAAAATCGTGCAGTGGTCAAAATAAGAATAAATAATCACAGTGAAGTAGTGATTTTCAAGCATAGCTTCCGGTTACCAAGCTTGAAGCTATGCTCAAAAATCTCTCCTCCACAGTGATTATATACTCTTATTTCGACCACTGTCCCACTTCCAGTCATCATTGGATTTATGCTTTGGTTTCTGCCTAGGTGCAAAGCAGCTATAAAATCTATGCCAAAGCAAGCAAACAAAATATTAAAAAGAATGAGTAAGGTAAATGGTGTTAACCAAGGAAATTTCTCTTTTTAATTTATTCTGTTTTATTCGTAACTTTATGTTAAGGATTGTTGACATTTCGTCTAGATTATTTCTGCATATCATATTTTATGTACTGTTGACATTTCGTCTAGGTTATTTCTGAATATCATCATAAAGTACTTACAAAAAGAATGGCGGATGGATGTTTTAGTTATCATTTTGTTTTCAATTTTTAGTGCACCCATGGGGGAGAGGGCTTACAAACTTAAACTTTATCTTCATATGATGTTACATACCTAGTGATAAGTAGATAGAAAAGAAGTTAAAAGGCACCTATTTATTCTTTGCACGTGCACATTTGCACACGCATATAAACCTTTATGGAGATTAGCAAATTTGTACTCTTCTAAATATGTCCGTTTTCATATTCCGCTACTTCATGCTGTATTGGTCCTATCATTTCCCAATTTTAGTCACTAAACTATTACATCACACATAGATGTATCTATTCTTTGATTTAATCTATTGTGATAAACACAAATAGTCCCCATAGAAATCCATTAGCCCGTACATGACATTCATTTAGTCTTCTTCGTACACTGTGAAGAACTTTATAATTCGTATATAATCCTTTGTAATTAGCGATAACAGATACTTATCGAAAAATTGCTGTGTAATTTTATTGACAAGTCTAACTGAACAGGATGTCATAAAAAGATTTAATGTATCTCTTTAAAATACTTTGCCTACAAGAATTGAAAATCAAAAGTGACTATTAGGCAGAATGACAAATGATCCTTATACAGTAAAAGTAAAAGTAAAGAACCACTGTGGAGGAGTGAGCATAGCTTCAGACTTTAGTTCTTCACAGTGATTATATACACTTACAGGACCGTCTTAAAAATAAAATCTGCCAAGGAAAGCACTTGGTGAATGATCTTGCAATAAGCTCATTGACCTAAGACACTTCTGTACCGATTCATTTTTGTTGAACTTTTGTCAATATTAGTTGATTTAACCCTACCAAAGAAGTTAATTTTAGAGCAAAATTTTGAGGTGATTCCTCATTTTGTGCACTGCATAACAGATACATTTCTTGGGATAACAACAAATAATCACTGTGGAGGTGGTTTTATTTGAGCATAACTTCAAGCTATGTTCAAAACTTTCTCATCCACATTGATTATTATGCATAACAATTATGCTTAATACTTCAACAGCACTGTCAGGGCTTAAAATAATAACAAATTATCTTAAAAAATAATGTGAAGGAGATTTTTTAGCATAGCTTCAGGCTACAAAGCTATACTCAAAAATCACTCCTTCACAGTGCTTATTAATGTTTATTAAGAGCCCTGCATAAGAGATACTATTAATACTTTAACAGGGCTTAAAATAACTGTCGGTCATCATTATAGCGGACATAATTTTCAGCACATTTCAGACAAATAGGCTGAAAAATATTCTGAAAAATCTCTCCTCCACCGTAGTGACCTGCAGTTTTTTAACCTCTCCTTTAATACTTCAACACCATTATGTACAAGTATTTAATACTTGTTTCTAAACCAATAACAAAATAAAGTTAACTACAGAAAGAAAAAAACACCTATCAGTTAATAGTTTATACTATTATATAAAAATCTTCTCAAAATAAGAGTATCAGTAGCCGTAATCATGACCACCTTTTAATCATAGAAAATATACTGAAGAGAGAAAGACACAAATCTTTAATCTCAATCTATTATCTATATAATCTTATCAATGTCTACTTAAAATGAAAATAAGTCTGGAAAAAATAAAGTTAAAAAAATATACTTAATAGTTCCCCTATCTTGGAGGTTGTTCTAGTATTTTTACTCCTGCCCACTGGGTTGGTACTAAAGAAACCAATCATTGCAAGCTTGCTGACAACAACACTCTTCGGCGTATTTTCTTTTTTTGCTAAATTTGGTCAAATTTCATTCCCCACAATTTCTGAACAGTTAAAAAAGCTTCATATATTTCTAATTTGACCCTAACAAGGCTCATAGTGATTGAACTGAGAGGAAATAATCACTGTGGAGGAGTGATTTTTGAGCATTGCTTCAGGCTTTCTAACCTAAAGCAATGCTCAAAAATCCCTCCTCCACAGTGAATATTTGCTATTATTTCAATTACTACAAGAATTAAATTAAGCTAATTAACATCTGTGCAGAAGGGTGCTATCGAAGAACTTGATTGGTTTCTTATCTAATAGATAAGAATTATTCAGTACTCTTTTTTTAAAGAAATAATACAGTGTTTGAAATAAGAGCAAATTATCACTGTGGAGAAGCATTATGCTAAAAAATTACTCATCCACAGTGATTATTAACTTTTGTTTCGCCCACCAATCATTATATGCTAATCAGTAAGAGTAAGTCTGAAAATAGCTGTTGTTCACCACGTATATAGGAGTGTTTTTAGGCATAGTTTACTGATCTAAAGCTAAAAACAATACTTAAATAACACTCCTCCACAGGTGATGTCCTACAGTTATTTTTAGTGATTCAAGAGAAACCAATTGCAAGAAACTAAAGAACCCAATTGTCGACTCAGAAAACATTTAAATTATTTCCATGTGAATTTCTTCGCACTTATTCTCACACGACAGCATGTGAAAGCTTCTTCCCACATAATTATGAGAACACTTCTTCACACACAACATAAATATAACATTTAGTGTAAATATAATCATGTACTTGTGAAATGAGAAAACATAAAAAATATATATAAATATAGAGCTAGTAACTCCCTTTTAATAATATAACACACTGTATGGTAATAGTTAAAGCTTATAAGGCTTAAATATATCGCCCATAACTCTATCTAAGTTTGTAAAAATACCATTACTGAAAACATCTCGTCACTAATCTTTAATCTTTTAAGCCCTATCTGATCTTCATAAATAATGAGAAGACTATAGATCTTAAACCCTGCGCAATTTTGTAATTAAAAAAAGATAAGCTGTGATTAATGTTAATGCTCTATTATCCACACATGCAAGTTTAAGTGCTTCCTTTTGCTTGAAACATTAATTAGATAATATCTTGTATCCAAGTCACTAGAGATAATAATTATTAGAGAATTAGTAAAATACTTAGTAAAAATATTGTGCTGTGTTTTAAAGGCCATACCAACTCTGTAAACCTTGAGTTGTCACCCTGAAAAGTAAGTAAACAAAAGTAAAAACCTGTGTAAGGGTGTAAGGGTGTTATGTCAATGAGCTTGCAATGGATTAGTTTCTTTCGGTATGAAGAAACCAATTCATTGCAAGATCGTTGACTCAGTACTCTCCTCTGTAGATTGTCCGTAAATAAAAGTAAAAACCATGCTCTTGATGAGAGCAAATGTAATTACACTGTTTGGGCTTTATTAAAGCCGTGAAAGCTTCGCAGTTTTAAATTTCGAGAAGTTCTTCCACTAAACTTATTTCTAATCCTGGGTAACAGTGATTGCTTCTGAGTTCGTATGGCCTTTAATGATACTGAACAAGGTACAATCCTATGACTTTTCAATCTTTTCAATTCAATCTTTTGTTCTTTAGACCAGATAAAAGTCTCCATCATTTTCAAAGTTTCACAACACCTTCAGAAAAAGTAAAACATTTAAATGAATGAGAGTATAGGAGACACCAATGAATTTGAAATATAAACCTAACGTCTATTTATAAAGTATCCTTTTCCATACAAACACTACTAGTTAAATCAACAGTGAAACTCTACACCAATTATATCTTGGTACGGATACGTAAAGATTTTGATGAGAAAATGATATTGAGTATTGGATGGCAAAAGGATAGGATAACCAGACACTCTATATATATATAAAGTGTTTTTTTGAATATAGCTTTCTTATTTTAAACACCTCCAATTGGGGCATTTATAATAGAACGACTCATCATTACCCCAGGGTTAAAATACTGTCGGTCATCACTGTGGAGGACACTTTTTCCGAATATTTATCTGCTAATTATTTTGACCCCTGTTACTCAAAACTCATTCACTGACTGAGAATATGCTAAAATAACCTTCATTATCCTTAATGATGATAAAAGAAGAGAACCTTATTTGTAAATATTGTTTATGAAAATGAAAGACATTCATATACTGCCATTCATCACTGTGGAGGAGAGATTTTGACTGAAAATGTTCTGAAAAATATCTCCTCCACAGTGATGACCAGCAGATATAAGTCAAACCTTCTAAACTTTATAAAAGCTCCTCCCTGTTTTTAATAAATGCCCCTTATTCAAAAACTTAAATAAATGCCCCATCCGTTTAACAGAGGATTTTTGATACATAAACGTATTATTACTAAAAGATTACTACATCTAAAAATAATAAATACAGTATATTATTTGAAGAAAAAATACAAAATAATACACATCATTATTTTCCCTGTGAAAAGTCTAACCTGAATGGTTTCGTGTAAATCGACACCAATTATTATTCTGCATGAATTATTTATCTTCAATTTCCATTTTCGTAATCATAAAAACAAAAAAACGGTATAATAACAAACCTACAAAACATTAATTTTGAGATATTTAAGATAAAAACACATGTTAAGCAAATTTATATTTTTTTCCTCTGTCAAAAGTGACAACCTTTTTGCATAGATTAATCTCAAAACCTTTATTTCTAGACAATTTATTGTTCGAAATAAGAGCAAATAATCACTGTGGGAGAGGGGTTTTTGAGCATTGTTTCAGGCTTTCTATCCTATCTATTTGCTATTATTTCAAACACTACAACTAATATTAAAAAATACAAATATAAGAAATGCAATTTTTCAAAAGATATTTCGATCTCTCATTTATAGTCTCAAAAGAAATTCATTGTAGAGAAGGAATTCTTGAACATAGCTTCAGGCTTTATAGCCTGAAGTTATGATCAATAGTCACTCATAGTTGGCAAGGTGGTTGTAACCCCTCTTTCTGGACAATCCCCCTTTATGGTGTCTTCCTTAAAAAAAAATGGTGTCTCCCTTAAAAATCCCCCCTTAACCACAAAGTGCCACCCTCCCCAACTTTTGATGGGAACATGCTATAATGTTGAAACTTTCCAGAAAGTTAGTTCAACACATAAGCAACATTTTAACATAATTAATTTTTTTGATGACATCATTACTTATGATGACTTCATGAGGACCAAACAAGTAGTGCAAAAAAAAAGATTTTAGGTGAAAATATTTGTGGTCACCAAATTTTGTCAGAATGTTTTTCAAGCAAAAATAAGATACCAACTGTCAAAAATTTGGTTGCTAAGAGAAAATTATCCCTAGTTACCAAAGATTTATTTTCCCAAACTGATCCTAGATAAATTCTAGAAAAAGTCGTAAAATTTCAATCTGTAATATCCATTGGCGGTCCCCATCCTAACCCCCACCACCTAGCACATCCTCCATTCACATGTCAAACAGTCACTTTACTGTGGTACAGTAAAACAATAAACAAAGGAAGCTTTCAGTAACATCTTACATCTATATATTCTATCAAAATGATTAAACCTATTTTCCCTTTCTAAAACACCACCCTTTGTGATTACACCCCTTTCTAACAAAATCGGCTGATTCCTCCCCTTTTGGTTGTTTTCATAAAAGTTTCACTACCCCTTTTATGATTTATGTCAACTTACTAACTGTCATTTATTTTGATCACTGTCATTTTTAAACAACATCTCCAGTGTTCAAGATAAGAGCAAATAATCACTGTGGAGGAGGGATTTTTGAACATTGCCTTAGGCTTTCTGCTCAAAACAAAAACAAATAATCACTGCAGAGAAGTAATTTTTGAGCAGACTCATAAGACCATGTAGCTATGCATATGCATACAGCTGAAAAAGTTTCAGTTTCTTATGACAGTTCTTCAAGACACTGCAGTAATAGTGGATAATATTTTCCATCAGGATTGGAGCATCCAAGTTCAGTTTCCGATGAAGGTCCAGTAGCATCATTGTTGAATCAGCCTTCTATCCATATTTGGTTAATATGAGTACCATCTTGCTGGGGTAAGAACTCAATTGAAAAAAGAGTGGTGCCCTCCCAATCTGTGTTTGTTTGTTTGTAATTCCACATGAACATTTACGCTTGCAACAATATGACCATTTTTTACAGGTTATATTAGCAAGGTGGTTACGGTTGACATTATAGGGATTGAATGTTGGAAGAAAACTACACTCTACTCAATGTCTATATAAACTGGTTTGCTCTGATGTTCAAGCGTGTTTCACAGGATAAGTTTTACGATAGAAGATTTGTTCGAGGGTTGTAAATTTTTATTCCAAATCTTCTTTCTTTGTACAGAGTATTACATCCAGAAATTT
>JAULBZ010003659.1:0-16019 GCA_032360805.1 Neoturris breviconis
TAGTGAGACGAGAGTATATCCATGGTATAAGGCCTTGTTTAGCTGCTATTCTTGCTGGACGACGAAGAATATACAAAGTCTATTTGAATGATAAGTTACAATCAGAAGAGCCTGAAAGGTAGGTCATTCTTTTATCTTAGGCAAAACAAATTTGATTTTGAGAGCAATAGATACTACGGTATATTCTGTTAATCTTTAAAAAATATTGTTTATATCGAAATGCTAAATTGTACATATGCATAACTGATATTAAAATTAAGGATTTTGTATCTTTTAGGCAGTAGTGTCTTATGGTATAACATTTTAATATAGAAAAAGGATAGGTAATCAGTCATAAAGTCGTGTCCAGATTCTTAGCACAGTATAAATATAAAAATCACTGGCGCACTGCTATTCAAATGAGATGAAACGAAGAAACTCTTTAACCTGTTTGCTTTTTAATAGGCTACACTCAACATACATAATTAATATGCACCACTAAAGTTTATATTCTGTTTCATTGCATGTATAAATATTATTTTTAGAGTCCCGCTTCATCAAATCATTGAAGAGTCACTTGCTAAAGATTTAAAAGTTGTTTACAAATCAAGATCAATCTTAGACAGAGTATCTGGAAATAAGCCCCATCAGGTAGTGTATTGTTCTATTCTAAATCAACTTGTTGGTGAAAGCAAAATTTGTATAATATCAACTAAATATATATAATTATAACAATGCAGTGTATTGTTTTAGTGCGCCGAAAAATAATAATAATACTATATAATACCGTATGTACTTTACTCCTTTTAATTTCTGCACCTGTTTAATTTTCATGCATTTAAAGTGAGCAAAAATTAAAGGGATTATATTCATGGGTGAACAGAGTGAAAAACGGGCAAAAAAAACGTGCACTAGGATCAGGTGTGTGAAAATTTGAGGTGCAAAAATTAAAGGTGCGGAAATATGATGGGTGTGAACAAAAGAAATTATACATATTTAAAGACGATACAATCTTTATATTCTACATAATGTAATACAATTTGAGAAACACAATACATATACAAAGGCAGGGCTCGAAATAACAGCCGGTCATCACTGTGGAGGAGAAATTTTTCAGAATATATTCTAAAAAATCTCTCCTCCACAGTGATGACCAGCTGTTATTTCGAACCCTGCAAAGGTTACTTTTGTTTCTTTAGGATAATGCCCGTAGATTTATTAGACAATAATATATATTATATATATAATTATATAACATTTAAAACAAAAACAATATACCATTCCAGCTCACCAATGTTTTGACCAGTAGTTTTGATCCACTAGATAGGCTTACTATCACATGCAACAGTATATATGAGATGGAGTTCCTTTTGTATAGTTCTTTGAGTTATTTTGATATTGACTTATAATTTTGATAATTAATTTGCTATGGTGCTTCTGTACAACTCATTAATTGTTTCCTATCATGGTGTAAAAGACTACAGCAAGCAGTAGTCAAAATAAGAGTAAATAGTCACTGTGAAGAAGCTATTTTTGAGCATAGCTCCATGCTTTCTGGCCTGAAGCTAAGCTCCAAATCCCTCTTCCACAGTGATTATTTGTTTTTATTATGACCATTGACATATTAATCCTGTATTTACATCACATCTGTCATCCTACATCATTCTTTTTATAAGTAAGTTAAAAGGAGTTTATAAACATTTATTATTTGGATATATATATAATTAAATATGAACCTTTTATTATCTGCTAATTCCTTAGATAAATTCTATAAATGTTTCATAGCACAATAGGTTAGGGTGGCAGTTCTGCAGACAGCAGGATGAGAGTGTGGTGTAAGTTCACACCTCACAACTTCAAAATTCTCTGCAAAATAGTTTCAGCTATATTCATTTGATCACCAGTGTCATTAGCAACAATGGTTCATTGTTTATTATGGCATGGAGTAACTGATATTAATTTTTTCTTTATAGAACGTTGTAATGGAAGTCCATAAACTGGAATATGAAAACCTTGGTCCCAACAGGTACGCCTTCATAAGGTGTTTTGATGTTATTGTTTATAATTATTGAAAGAATGTTGTTTTTTAACAAGATGATAGATTTTGCGAATGTTAGACATCATGAAATATTTGGAAAGACGAACTTCACGAAAATAAAACCTTGTGAAAAAGTTGAAATTCAGCAATTCGCAAAAAATAAAAATATATACATGTGGAACATTATTTAGCATTATTATTTGATTTTTCCATTTAGCAGCTTATTTTGAAAACAGAAATATGTCCGATTTGCAAAAATAAAACATAGTTGGAATTAGCAACTTGCAAAACTTTCTCACGGAAATAAGTCAATAAAACGCCCATTTAATTACAAGTTTAACACTATGTTCCTTAAATTCAATATGATTTTATAAAATCAACAACATCAAAGGCATTTTTGAAAATTATGTTGTTTTTAATTGAAGATAAAGACTTGGGTTAATTTCTTATTTTTGTTCAGAAAACCATTACATGATAAAGAATTCTATCTGGCATTAGATCAAATACATGTAAGTTTGAAATATTTACTAATAAGACTTGCGAAGGGGAGTTCTCAAAGACATACATTGAATTGATTGGCTTATTTTAAAATCCTGTTTATTGACTTCCTCTCTGCAAATCAGTGTTTAAAATGAGAGCAAATAATCACTGTTGAGAGGTGTTTTTGATTATTGCTAGAATGTCTGAAACATTGCTCAAATATCCATCCTCCACAGTGTTAATTTGTTCTTATTTCAAACACTGCTGTTTGTACACTTAAGCAAATGTTGTATCAGTTACAAGCTAGAAGTTTAAAAGCTTGTAAATGATTATTGTCTTCATTACAAAAAAAACAAATTAAATACTGTAGGGGCATTCCACGTAAGCCAGAAGTTCAGAGGTTCCTAAGCCAAATCCACCCTCGGGTGTGGATATTTCGAGTCACTTTCCTTGAGGTACTGCTATCTACTTGTTTCCCTGTAAAGTAGTTTTGGCCATGTTTCAGGGTAAATAAGGTAGATTGACCAAAAAGGCTTAGTACCATCCTGAAGTTTGGTTATGGCATTCTAGGCAATATTACGAGAGCACTGGCTAAATGTCGATTTTGTCAACTCGGGGCCGAGTATCGGCAAAAAAGCGAAGGTGGAGAATTTCAGAATTTGATTTACATTCACCAAAATGATCAATTTATGATTTTTGTTGACTTAAAATTTTTTTGAATTTTTTTCACTGTCTAGGATTAGAAAATCTTTGAAAATTAACTTTTATATGAGACTTTGATCATGAATCTTTTTTGGCAGCTATTTTGTATATTCGGGAAGATTCCTTATTAATAAAATGATAAGAGCTACTTTTTTTTTTCTTTTTTTTTTGTGGTTTTTTAATATGTAATAGTTCACCTATTATACTATTTACTTTATTAGTACAGAATAGTTTGTCCAGTAATTACTATATCCCAACCATAAGAAATACTGTTAACCCATTAAAAAATGGCTCCAAAACATCCTTAACCCTATTCAGGTTGAGCCTTTTGGGGGCTCCGTAAAGTCAGGAGGGGGGGGGGGGGGGAGTGCTAAAATAGCCCCCTCCAAAATCTTTGAATGAAACCAAGCTGTAGTGTTGAAACTTTCCAGAAAGTTAGGTTGACACATAATTAACATTTTAGCATAATTATTTTCCCGATGACGTCATCATTGAAATTCAGGTGGTGTTAAAATAACTTTTAAGTTTAAAATAAGCGACTATTTTTAGGATCCTATGAATTTTGGAGCAATCATTCGATCAGCATATTATTTTGGTGTGGATAAAATTATTGTTAGTAGGAAGAACTGGTAATTTTATTCTTTTAATCACATTTTCATGATGGAATTGGTGAAATCTGATTGGTGTTCGAAACATAGTGGCATGCTCACGCTTCGCAATTCTTAAATATTGAACGTTGTTGCAGTATTTGCATCTGATTGGTGTTCGAAATTAGAGCAAATAACCACTGTGGAGGAGGGATTTTGAGTATGGTTTAGGCCCCAAAGTCTGAAAATACTCAAATATCCCTCCTTCACAGTGATTATTTGCTCTTATTTTGAACACCGCTAATCATCCTATATTGGTTTATGAATTCTTTAGTCATTTCTAGCTTATGTCTGTAGCTTTCTTACGTTATTCAGGTGCTGTAGCTAGGTTTTAATGTGTTAGGGTTTCTCAAGTTCTCAGCATGCAAACAGTCTTATTCCAGTGCAATTATCTTACTTCTAGTTGTGGACTGACTGCAGCTGTCAGCAAATCAAGTGCTGGTGCTATGGAATGGACACCAATATATGCAGCAACATCAATGGAGAAGTTCTTAAAAGTAATACTGTGAAAGAGCAGTGGTCAAAATAAGAGTAAAATAATCACTGTGGAGGAGGGATTTTTGAATATAGATTCTGTCTCAAAGTCTGAATTTATGCTCATATATCCCTCCTCTCCTCCACAGTGTTTATTTACTCTTATTTTGACCACTACACTGTGAAAAAAAATACTGAATAAACCTTGAAATAACTGCTGGGACATCACCTGTGGAGGGGTGTTTTGGGTGATAGTTTTTAGCTGGACAACAGAATTCTACTTGAAAAACGCTTCTCCATAGGTGACATCCAATATTTATTTCAAGACTTACTAAGTCAATGATCTCGAATTGATTGACTCATCAAATTTAGGTTATTGATTTTTAAGACTCCATCGTGTGTAAGATTATGTTTTATTTATGGTTCTATTACTGCAAACTTGCCTTTGGCAACAATTCCAAAGTTAAACTCAAACAATGCTCCTCCACAGTGAGTATTGTTTTGTTTTTTGAGCGCGAAGCGTAATAAAGTATACAGCCAGTTGTTGAAATAAGAGTAAATATCACGGTAGATAACTTTAGGCTTTGTGGCCTGATGCTCAAAAATCTGCAGTGAATATTTTCTTTTGTTTCGACCATTGAGGCAGGTATGTGTGGCAGTTATAGTGATCTCTGATTTTGATCTTTGCTATAGTATTGATTTGTTTAATTTTGTTTCTAGAAAAGTCAAGCTTCTGGTTGGGATATTATTGGAACTGTTGGGATGAACGAATCTGCTACAAATGACCGCAAGATATATACATTTGATGAAATGGACTTGAAGCAACCGTCAATTCTTGTATTAGGTATGTTGTGGTCAGTTGCCAATAAATCTGCACAGAAGGTTGTTCTATCAACCTCAATAAATTATTTTCTTTATTAATGATGGTGTCTAACTCGTCTGCTGTGTTCTGCTCTCATTTCTGTATAGGATTCTGAATATCTTAGTTGATCTAGCTAAAGAGGGGTCCCCCTTTATGGAATGTCGCCCTTTATGGAACACTTCAGTGACATCCTTATGCGAGTTTACATTTTCGATAGAGAAGTCACTACAGTGTTCCAAAAGGGCGATGTTTCTAAGCTGTTCCATAATGGGCAACCCCTCTCTAGTTTGATAGAGTTGGATTACTCACAGAATGTTCATTTGTTCTTTTATCACTAACTTACTATAGATGAATAGATTAAATAGTTTGTTGTTATTCAATGCGTCTTTTTCAAGTGGGTAAAAACTTGTTCAAAGTCCGCAGTAAAGATGCTAAAACAACGTTGTCTGCCATTGTTCTAGCGTCTTTACTACTGACTTTGAATAAGTTGTTTTTTTAAATAAATTGTATTTGATTTCCCAATAGGCAGCACAATATGATTATAGAGAGCATGTAATATTTTATTTGAAGTTAAATGCCTTCTAACCTAACGTCTAATGCATGGATAATCATGCTTTTAAATTTTAATATTTCATTAGCCTAATAAAATAAATAGTCTTGTGTCTCTGACATTATCAATATAGAGACTAAAATGACTAACTAGAGCCCAATAGGGCTGGAGATTTGTGCGCTTTAAGACTCTATAACCAACCATGAGATAGAGATAGATCAAGAGTACTTTATCGGGGGAAAATGTCGGGGAAAATATTGGTCACTGAGTTAAATTTAATGACTTCCCTTCAATAACTATGATCTTCCTAATAATCCCCCTGATGCTGCAATGTGGTTTCCTGATTTTTGCTGCCCTTTCCCATTATTTAGCACCCCTGTCGAACTACAGTAATTGTTCAATTACTCTTATCATTAAAGAGAAGACTTCATAAACTTATGTAAATCTTCACTATATGGCAGTAGTAGATGTCAGTTTTGTTTGGTAGATGAGTATACCAGTGTTTAAATCATTCATTTTTAATATTGTGTGTGGTATATTTCAGTTTCTCTGGGGCTTTGGGAAAGTCTTTTTTGATGTATGTGAGGAACGTATGTATTTACATATAAAGTGAAGAAAAAAAATAAAAAAGTGTTTTGTTTGGAAGTATTCAATTTAAAATATTACAATACATGACAGCACGCTTCAATTCTTAATAACATTTGAACGTCATGCTTAAAAAGTCGCATAATCACCCTATTTTGTCAAAATTCTAAAATCTATATCAAGTTCACTATAGGCAATTGCTGATCACACCCTTATTATGTTTTTAAAAACTAGCTACAACTTCATGTAATCATGCAGAAAAGCGATGAAGTTTGGCAAAACAATATGGCTGGCACACAGTTAGCATAAAAAATACAAAACTTTAATCACTTGTATCTCCACTATAGTTGTCTTTAAAGAATGGAATTTTCAGAATGTGTTACTGACATCACACGCTTTCATGTTATTTATTTGGAATTTTGACCAAAATAGGGTGATTATGTGACTTTAAGTTGTTTATAGCAATCTCAGAAAAAGGCTGACTAAGCAAGATTTTCATTTACGAAAGTTAGATACCAAGAAATTACCCAAGGACTATCCAAAGATTTGCTGCTTTGCACAAATCAATTAGCACACTGTTAAAGATTAGAAATTCCAAGTATCACATTAAATTCCATATACTAGTCCTTAGACGTTTAGTTTCAAATATAATATTTCCCCTGTCTTGCCCCGCTCAAAGTATTGAACATTATAGCTAATGGCGTTATCATTGAAATATCACATGGAGAGAAAAAACTCACTGGGATCAATGCACCATTTTCGATATATGAATGTTTATTAGCATAAGAAATATGATTCGAAAATCAAGAAAAATACAGATAATAAACTATTTGAATGGTTCTAGATAAAACGTAGAACAACTTGGAAACACCTGTTAGCTGTTACAAATCTGTGATCTGTGTCATGACTAACAATTAAAAATATTGATAAGATGTTTTTTTTTTATATATTGTCAATTTTTAAGAGTTGCAGATAAATACAGGTATACTTTTAGGAAGAATGTATTGTGCATACTGAGTTACATTAACGGTTGTGAGTGACGTCAATTTCTACCACCGGAATGTCTTCTTTTGATATTTGCATGAAATGTTTCGTCTATGGCAACCCAGCTTAAGTGCAGTCAAATGGTTACCAACATAGTTGTAAAGAAAAATACAAAGAAATAGATTCTTTGAAGGAATGTATTATTAATGCGTTCACAAATATTCTAACCTGAATAATACTCGAGATTTGTTGATTGTTTCAATGTAGCAAAGTGTGCCAAATTTAATTGTTTTTTACATCTGTTAGTATGATCATCCCACCTGTTGTAGTATTTTCAGGAAATACTCTCATAGATGTCACTCGTTGTCTTGTTGTATGTTGTCTCCATTTTCTTCTGGCCATACTAAATACTACTGGTGATAGGAATATAAATATAATGGCATCTGAAATATACGCAAAGTAGTATGAAACATTGAAAATATTAAGAACTTCATCGATATTTAGATTAAAAACATATCGATATAACCATAACTGATTTGGTAAAACAAAAAATATGATTGATGTTATGGCAAGTAATACTGGAACATAGATGTTTCCTTTCTTCTTTCTAGAAGTTTTTCTTCTATTTGTGGAATCTTTCAGTTGATTCTTTGTCAGACTGTTTATTTGCATTTTTCCTTTTCTAAGTTTTAAAAGGATGTAGGTGTATGTGAAGGTGGTACATGTGAGAAGAGCATAGTCAAGTATTGGATATAAATATATCGAACAGTCTTTTTCCGCTTTCTTATAGTTGTCATATATTAGCGCAAATACAATGCCAATTATTAATCCAAGTATCCATGTAACTGCTATGGAAACGTATGTCTTTTTTAAAGTCCAATACAATTGATACTTGATATTTAGATAGATTTGAAAGAAACGATCAAGCGTAATCATTATCATTACAGCATAATAAACAAATGGCGCACCAGTAATATTAAATATACTTATATAAACTGGAATGTCTCTTTTGAGCGTCTTAAATATGAGTATTGGAAGATTTATTACCATAACTAGAATTTCTGATAAACTTAGATTGAGGAGAACTATCCATTGTGTTTCATCAGAGTATTTATGTTTATATCGAAGCAAGATAAATAAACCAATGGCGTGCAGTAATAATATGATAACAACAAATACGTACTTTACGTATTCCCATCCCATTTTCGTTGACACAATGTATTAATGGTCAACTAGTAGTACTTTTTATCAACATGCCATATAATTAGAATATTCTTTAAAGATCATCTGCAGATATTGTTTTTTATTTTCATGTGAATTTAATCTTCTGGTAACTGTTATACTTTGTAAAACACCACTCATTATTAATTATATTAAAGGTCGTTTTCCACTTCAGAAAATTTAAGCAGAATGGAAAATGTACACACATAGAAAGAAAGTATATATATGCCATTAGTAGAAATTGCATCACACATTTTCTACCAATGAAATAGCTATAATTTCTTTCTAGGCGTGTACATTTTCCATTTCGTTTCCTTTCCGCAGAAAATTTTCTGAAGTGGAAAAGGGCCTTAAGAGATTATCTATTGGAAACCTAACGATTAAAAATTAACCTCAAAGAAATTACTTTGGGCTCACAATTTGTAAATCCGTTTCAATTCTCATTTAATGGATTTAAAATAAGTTTGTATAACTATTATTTTCTATTAATTTATCTAACATATTTTTATGACAGGTGTGTATAAAGTTATTTGCAGTGGGTATAGATAGATAGGAACAAAGCTTAGAACATATATTAAGAAAATGATGTGTTTAGGAACAGTTACCATATCAAGCCTGAATATAACTGTCATACATCACCTGTGGAGGAGTGTAACATTTAGCTTTAAAACTTAAAGTTATACTGAAAAACACTTCTCCACAGGTGATGCCCAGCAGTTATATTCAGACGTGCATATTATACAAGAGAAATAAAGGAACATATAAATAACTGACAGAGTTAAGTTGAAAGAGTTGGAATTTTGTATGCATCTGTGCTCTGATTCGGAGTAGTGGCACTGCCAAACCTTTACTGGGTTATAATGGAGGGTATTCTCCCCTACTAGTAGCTGGCAGAGCAACCAATTGCCCGGCAAGCGAGAGGTCCAGTAGTCGAAAAAAGAGCAGATAATCACTGTGGAGGAGGGATTTTTTTAGCTTAGCTTCAGGATTTATAGTCTAAAGATATTCTCAAAAGTAACTCCTCCACAGTGACTATTTGCTGTTATTTCGACCACCTTGGTGTGGGTTAAATGCCCACTCAATCCACTTGGACATGCAACATTTCATCAAAAATTATATCACACGTGTGTAGGAAATAGCAACTCCACAAAACTCCATGTTTTGGATAATAAAAGTAGGAGAAGTTTCAACTTGAAATAAAAATCTGAACTATAAAGTCAACTATTTGTAATATAATAAGAATTTCTTCCTTGTACTTAGTATGGTGTTTAACAACTAGTGTTTCACAACTAGTAATAAAAGAAACAAGAAACACTCACATTTTTTTATTTAATTTCAATACAAAAATCAAGATATTAAAAATTTCTCAAATTATTTTCCATATTATGACAAATAAAAGCGATTAAAATATGAGAGATGTAAGGTAGAATATTATTAACTTAAAGAAATCTTGCCCTAAAATTTCAAATGCGTTATATTATACTTGAATTTCTTTTTTTCTATAAAAAATTGTTATTTAGATGAGATTTTGAAACTTCCACAAAAATAAATCTGCTATTTTGTACCTTTACTTAAGTAGCGTATACGATTAAAAGATTAAGAGAGAATATTCGTAAATTTCTATTTATAGAAAAGGAACAGGTGTTCCTATGGGACCGTATGAGACGAAAAGTGATGGATAAAAAAGAAAATTTAAATGTATTCGTAATAACATTATTTTGTTTTCTTCATTCAAACATTCAAAATGTAAAAATAAAACTGAAATGTAGGCTTGTGAGGCATTTATTCTTGAATTCTAAGACACATGGCAAAAATCTTAAGGTCAAGCAGTCAAGTAATTTCGTCCACAACGGCCGTCTGATCTGTGTTTGAACAGGCAATATGCACTGAGCAAATCTGACAGATGAAGTCTGTAAGAAGTCTATATAGAGAACTCTAGCTAAATAATTATTTGTCTATAACACGAGATGGAAAGAAGCAAAAGGATAAAAATTAATAAAGCTAAGCATTGGACCGTTTTCATCTTGTTCCATTTTGCCAACCTGAGTAGGAAAACGTTTACTTATCATTTCTATACAACAAGTACCTGCAACTCCTTTTCTATGTTGTTTATGTAGGGTAAAACCTTACTCATTCAATAACCATGCTTCATGGAAATAAATGGAAAGTCATATTCACGGGTCATAGTAAAATCATAGTAACAGTCTAAAGCTGTTATGGTCATTATGCATTATTGAGTACAGTGTAAAAGTTTTATGAGAATGTTTTTCCTGTTACTACTCTCACTGCATGGAATGCTGAGCGCTTTGTATATAAACCGAGCTTTTCTTGGTATTATAAGCTGAACTTCATACCATGCAAGAATTCGTTGCGGATGGAAGGAAGGAGACAGGATTGGTATTTCAAATAATCTCTGCCTTTAGGGAGATTGAGTAATTTTAGAAAATTCTATGAAAATCAATGATATAAATATACTGTTGAACATTCTCTAAACATTTTCAAGTTTTTAACTGAATAAAATAAATTAGATATTCTAGAAGTTTCTAAAAAAGTTTCTTAAAATTAATAAACAGCTCAGTATTAAGGAGCATCTCAGAAATAAAACCTACTGAGGAGAGTACTGAGTCAATGATCGTGCAATAGATTGGTTTCTTCGTACTGAAGATTTATTGGTTCTTCGTACTGAAGAAACCAATCATTGCCCATTGCAAGCTCATTAAGTACTGAGTCTGGGTCTGAGTCAATGATCGTGCAATGGATTGGTTTCTTCGTACTGAAGATTGATTGGTTCTGTATGGATTCATTTTTGTTGAATTTTGTCAATTTTAGTAGATTTAACCCTACCAAAGAAGATGGTTTTGTAGCAAAAGTTTAAAATGGTCCCTTACAGTGTTATTAAACAAAAGCATTAATTAATCAATATATTTATATCTATTTCATTCATTATCACAGTGGGTAAAACCTTATTCAAAGTCTGCAGTAAAGACGCTAGAACAACGTTGTTCTAGCATCTTTACTGTTGACTTTGAACAAGTTTTTACCCACTAGGATATCTAATACAGTGTATTCTCAATCACAAATCCTTATAATGAAATTTTATCGAAGCGTTCTTACAAATATCAACCATTTACTTCTGCTAGCAGTAAACAGCGTGGAAAATATGAGAACATGAACTCAGTGAAATAAACATTAATAGAGCGAACTAAAGGTTCCTGGTACCAACAACTAGACAAATTCGCAAGAAATGTAACATCCTGAAAATTTAGATGAAGTCACACCCTCGATCATCAACGTCAATCTTTGATTCGGATTACAGCTCAGGCCCACCCCCAATGATAACATTTTTGCTATAACATCTCATTCCTGCTTCACTGAAAATGTTATCATTTGCTTTCGCTACCATGTTTTTCTGATTTTTCGACTCTCTTTATCCAAATTTATTTTTAAATATCTCATTCCTGTTTCACTGAAAATTTTATCATTTGCTTTAGCTACCATGTTTTTCTGATTTTTTGACTCTTTATCCAAATTTATTTTTAAATATCGTGTGTGATTACAGATGTTGTTTTTAAAAGAAATTACATCCCTAAAATACTTCATTTGGGCACAATACATTTTATAATTTTAGCCCACTAAACGAAGTATGGATTGGCTATTACTATCCGCTGAAAATTTGTCTTTTCAACCAAAATTACCTGGAGTATTGAATGCAATAAAAAGAGGCAGGAAAGTAGGGTGCTGCCCCCATTTTTAGGCTTTATATATTTTTGGGACCTAAAACCAAGTTCTTTTGTAATAACTTGAAAAGCAATTATATCAAAAGAATACTAGGTACATACAATGACATGGAATAACCGATATATTCCGTCTTGGTTGATCAGTTAACGCAAACATTTATTTGGATTATTGTCAGACAAAAAGTAGTGATCCCACAATTTGTAAAAACGGATTTGTTCAAGAGTTCAATGGATTATACCTTAGAAAAGTTATTTTTACCTTCTTGGCATTAAAGATAATATTGCCTAGAATTTGAATAATCAAGCCTTGAAATAAGTGCCGTACATCTCCTGTGGAGGAGTGTTTTTCAGTTTAGTTTTCAGCTGTCAATCTGAAAACTAAACTGAAAAAAACACTTCTCCACAGGTGATGTTATTTCAAGACAGTTATTTCAAGACTTGGAATTAGAAATATGATAAGAAATAAAAGAAATTACTTTTTAATAAATAATGGTGATTATAAAGAAAATGTATTTCTTTGTTGCATTGTTCCATTGTCTAGTATTTTTTTATATGATAAAATATCTATCTACATGGTTTAAATAATATTTTATTTAAAAAGACAAGATTTCTTTAAAATATTTAAAGCATATGCCGCATTTATCTTTGTTCCTGTATTAGGTTATTCTCTATTTTTAAGTGTATACATAATATATGATGTGTAATGTGTGTATGCAAACCATTCTACTTTCACTCAGTTTACTGGGCTACTTTCAATACTGTACCTTTGATTTATAGATGAGTTCAATATATCGATATTTTTAATTACTTCAATGAAAAACAATATTTCGTTATGATTGGCTAAAACCATAGTAATTGCTCTTTGATTGGCTTAAGACCATAAAATAACAAAAAAACAGTGGGAACGTTTCTAAAACATTGAATGTACACAAAGGAGAATAATTAAAGTAAGAAACAAATAATTACAGAAAATGGAGCGATTTTGTAAAGCTTCTTTAGCAGAAAAACGAAAATGAACACACAAAAAAGCCAACTTGTAACTGGGTGAATACTTACAGAAACAGAAGAGTAACTTTGAATCTAAAAGAAAACAAACACCTTCCAATATTTTACACTAAGTTAAAGTTACCGAATCTATTCTAAAATAAGTTTAAATTTTTTTAAACTTTTGTGCTTTGTCTGGAAGTCTCCTCCACTGTGACTCTTTCTTTGAAAGATATTATGCAAACATTTAAAATAGCCACAATGAATAGTTGTAGTTGTGGCAGTTCTTTCAACTGTCTAGAAGTAACCAACAAACCTATTTAGTAAGAAAATAGGAAGAAACAGAAAAGGAAATATCAAAATAAAGTTGACTTTATCTTTTTCGATGTTTTAACCTTAAAATACTAATGATAAACTTGTTTTCACACTCCCCTGCCGATAAAAAACAGTTTAAAGTCAACAAAATAACGTCATAGCTTTGCTTCTGTTCCATTTGTTGAAACTCATTTTCAATAGAAAATATTCTTAATAGAAATTATCAAAGTAAGAATCAAATGTTTTAATTATTGCAAATTATCATTTTATAAAATGAAACAGTTTTTTTGTTTGCCGTTTTCATAAATTAAAACAAATTAATTTCAACCTATGTTTTGGTTTAACGTATAGATTAATAATTAGTTTGGTAAATAGCAATAATCAAATGGTCTATCGAACACTATAGAACACTTCGTTCCTAAAAGCAGATATTTTAAAAGCTTTAAATTTGAAAAAGAAAATCTACGATGAAGAGTGTTAAGTCATCGAGCTTGCAAATGATTGGTTACTTTTAACAAGTTTTTACCAACTGGTTTTAAACATTGAATAAATTGGCTGCCATTATGCATTCAAATTTCTAAGAGTGTAATTATAAACCTAAATCATGCCATAAGCCTATAAACCATACCACAGCCATAGTTATAGTCATAGACTCTCTCTTAGCTATTGATTGGTTTGGAAATAATTACAAGAAACTAAATGGGGATGATAAGTGTCATCTCTTAACATCTGGATACAGATACCAAAGTCACCGGGAAATGATAGGTAATGCCAAAATATGGGAAATTTTGCATGAAAAATTTAGACAAAGATCTTAAGTTCAATTTACATATTTCTAACATATGCGTTAAAGCTGGTCGAAAACTTACTGCATTAAAGCAGGATAAGTAAATTAATTCTGCTAGAGAAACAAAAGACTTTGTTTAAAGCATTGTTTGAGTCTCAGTTTGCCTACTGTCCTTTGGCATGGATGTTTCATGACAGAAATGCGAATAATAAGATTAATCGTTTACACGAAAGAGCCCTAAGAATAGTTTATAAAGGTGATTATTTAACTTTAAGAAGAGATAATTATTCAATGTCGATACACCATCGAAATATACATTTCATGGCAATTGTTATATAAGGCTAAAAAATGATTTGTCACCTATAGAAAATACCAGGGTCCAAAACTTAGATCACAAATGGATTTTTACTCTCCTTTTGTCAATACTGTTCATGAAGACTCTTTGAGATATTTAGGACCTCGGATATGGGATATTGTACCTGATGGACTTAAAAAGACGCCCTCTTTAGGTACATTTAAGAGTGAAGTAAAAAATTTGATACCTCTTAACTGTCCTTGTAGATTATGCAAAGACTATGTTCAAGGTTTAGGATATAATATAAAATTGTTTAATTTGTTGATACCATATATTTTACATATTCAAAACATATTTACGCAGACCATAGATTATTTATTGGAGTGTAGAGAGTGTCTTTATGTATAGATTTTGAAAAGTTTTTATGCCATTATATATAGTTTGTAATGGGTCTAAATAGTTAACTTGTATAGTTTGACTATATATCATTAAGCCATGTAAATAAAGAAACAACAACAGCTGTATAACCAAACTATAACAGCCCATACCCTATGCCATGAAACTATAAATTTAAGTCATAACCAAAGCCAAGCCATAAGTATACCTTAAACCTAAATAATAACTAAACCATGCTATAAACCTATAAACCTAAATCATGCCATGAACCTATAGGTTATAACCATATAACCATATCCACAACTATAGAAAACTATAACAGTCCATGCCATAAATCTATAAACCTAAGTTATAACCAAACCACAAGCATACTGTAAATCTACAAAACCCAAATCTTAACCGGAACAGACCATAATTCGTTGCAGAAAGAAGGGAGGAGGCATAATTGGTAATTCAAACAATCTCTGTATTTAGCAAGATTGAATTACTACACTGAGAGTAAGTTAATGATTTTTATAACATTACGTATTCCCAATGTGCGTTGAAATAATACAAAGAAATATATGTTGCTTTCTTATCTTAATCTTTGTGTGTCTTCATATGTAACATTAAGCCTATGGCCCTTATTTATTGTATTGCCTATTTACAATAGGTTATGGATACTTATGCATATAGCCTGTGCATATATCATAGCATATTACATATAGCTTATATACATAAGGCCTATAGATCACCTATACATATCCTATATTTGTATATTAATTCGTATTCCTAACCATAACACACTTCTGATTGGAGACGTTTTCTCTTATCATCAGCATACTATAAATATTTTGTATATTAATCTGTATTTATGACCGTAGCATACTTGATTTCTGATTGGAGGTAATAATATAAACTTCTGCTTACCTTAAGGGAAGAAATTTTGGCGGGAATTTAATTTGGCGGTTGGCAAAATCGGCATATTTAGCGGGAATTTAATT